>ML397943.1:70148-115682 GCA_005239525.1 Nicotiana knightiana | reverse complement strand
GAGAGAGATTTATGGTAGATAGAGTGTTCATGATTGATAGAGATAACTAGTCAAGCTATACGACGTATCCAAGAAGTAAGTTCACTAGCGGGGGAAACCATAACCTTAGATTTTTAGTACAATTGTTTATACCTTAACCTAGTTAATCTTTAGTATTAGTAATTTAAATAACATCAGGTGACAGCTGAGTAGTAATTTAAACAGCCTGCTTGATACGTCAATTCACTGTGGGATCGACTCTGGGCATAATACCCCAGGATTATATTTGCAACGCCCGCTTAGTCTTCTACAAGACATAGTTGAGCGTGATCAAATTTNTGCAATCTAGCTAGCGTAACTTGAGAGAGTGCGTCTAGTAAATTATCATAATTACTTGAGAGAGATTTATGGTAGATAGAGTGTTCATGATTGATAGAGACGATTAATCAAGCTATACGAAGTATCCGAGAAGTAAGTTCACCAGCGGGGGAAACCATAACCTTAGATTTTTAGTACAATTGTTTATACCTTAACCTAGTTAATCTTTAGTTTTAAGATTTAGTATTAGTAATTTAAATAACATCAGGTGACAGCTGAGTACCTATTTTAACAGCCTGCTTGATACGTCAATTCCCTGTGGGATCGACTCTGGGCATAATACCCCATGATTATATTTGCAACGCCCGCTTAGTCTTCTACAAGACATAGTTGAGCGTGATCATCTTCCAAGAAAAAATTCCTCAATGTTGCCAAGGCTTCTTCTTCCTATAATCCCCATATTATATCAGCCTGATGGAAGGTCTGATTCAGGTGCGGTACAGGTTGCTCAAGAGGGTAGTATGGACCACGCCATGGTGGCGACCGATTTTGATATTCCTGCCAGGTGTACTGATATCCAAGCCCGAAGGTTGTACTATGGCACTTCAGCTGTACTGGTTTGGAGATACCTTGTAGATTTTTACCAATCCCCTTACCAGGTTCATACCTTTTCTATGCCAATATTCTTTCTATCTTACTACTCCACCACTTATCCTTCTCGATTGCGTTAACACGATCGATGCGATGGTAAATGTCTCCCCCTAACTTCCTCCTGTTCTCCACCACCGGAACAGTCTGACTGATGTAAATGAGATTGGTTGAATAGAGTGGGGTAAGGTTTCCACGTATATGGGGTTGTTTTGGTGAATGGCAGGAGTTTGGGTATAGTGGTGATCATTGGTTGAATTTTGGGGATCGGGGATAGGCTGTGGGGTATTCTGAGGAGTGTGATAAGTGGTTTGCGGATATTGAGTCAGGAGATGCTGATGTTGAAGCGGTGTACGGGTAAAGGATTTTGAGGAGGGGTTGAATATTGGTGGGGTGCAGGAGGATTCTGCGGGCATTGGTTGGGTGTGTTCTGAGGAGGTATTAGGTTTTGGGTATTTGGATGGTTGATATCCGGGACATTTAGTGTGAGGGAGAGGTTTTCCAAGTTACAGACCTGCTCAAGCTCACCCTGTAGTTCAAGTATCTTCTGTTCAAGCCGCAAAACCAAATCATTTGGGGCCGGAGTACTCCGACCATCGGAAGTTTCCACATTCTCAGCATGTGCGGTGTTGTCTTTTCTGACGCCACTCATATCATCCATCTTAGATTTCCCTTTGCCTTTTGGTACACTTTAAGGAGGAGGAGGTGGAGGGCCTTTAGATCTGGTATGGTAAGCTGATGATACCAGTATGCGCAAACCAACCTTTGGGAATGGGAATAATCAGAATAAGAAGGAAAAACAAAAGGTAACCAAGTTAGTGAGAGTTCTAAAAAAAAATGTTTGCAGTATTTAAATATATATTGCGGGAATGTAAATTCGTGTCCTAATTTGGGAGCCTCGTTGTGCCCGAGGTAGGCCTTGTGACAAGTAGATTTGGAGAAATTTAATGCCAATAATTTACTCATTTCATTAATGTAATAAATAAGATGAATCTAAAATGACACTTAATAAGGTAAGTCACTAATGGCACTTGGCCTTATTACATTCGAAAAGAAATTTTAGAACAAGTAAATCTAATCTACTTGGTCCTAGAGCGACCTTCTCCAGGATTGATTCTCTTGGCTCCATCGATCAGGTTCCCCGGGTCGCGCATTCCCAGCAACAAGTATACCCTTTCTAGATGTCCTCCTTCGCTACCCTCAGCATTTTGGCAGTCTACGACTCTTTTCCTCATCTTCCTTTCCAACTCCATCATACCCTTCTCTAGATATTCTAGCCTTTCATTCGACATAATAGCCATTTCCCTCCATTCATTAATCAGTTCCATATCGGTCTTGTGTTGCTCCAGATGCTCGGCCTCGGACTCGTGAACTCTTTTGAGTAGTCTGTTGTATTTCATCTGTGCTTCAGCAACTTCATTTATGACACTGTTTTCTCGTCTGATCCCCGACTCAACTATTCCTGCTATGCTATCTTCTAACCATGATGGATAAAAGTGCATATGCCCTACGTGATATCGATCTGGCTCGATGGTGTCCCTTTCCACAATAATCTTCAGGTTCCACATATGTTTAGCTTCACATTTATATGGGATGTCGTCATCTTGAAAATCTTCCCTGTAATGATTCATTTTGGAGACTCACGGTATGACTTGCTTTCTACTAGCTTTTCTCATGATCCTGATACGAAAATAGGGGTGTATGACCCTTAACCCGATCAATACCAAATGCGGAACATCCCTAGATCTGATGATGAACTCACTAGTGGGAGCCATTCAAACATCCATTGAACCTGGTTCTCAGTCACGTTGTCGACAAATTACACCCTTTCTGTAGCATTCTCCGGTTGAGAAAACCTGTCTGGGATAAAGGTCATTCTCTTGGGGTGATGAAAATCTATGTGATCATTCCACGGCCTTCGTGGAAACTCTTGGCAGTATTAACCTCTCTGGAGATGTTCTAGCAACCAAATTTGTAGTAGAAAATTACAACCCTCGAAGTGTTTGAACCCTTTCTGGCAGTGATCCAAGGCCCAATATATGTCTGCTATAATCATAGGGACAATAGTATATGTTTGCCCCTCGATTCCCTCCATTAAGGCTTTGGTTACCATGGCCAATCTGGTGTGAATTCTGTCCATTTTGCTTGGCAACACTATCATACCCAAGAAGCAGACAATGAACACAAAAACCCTGCGATGAATCCAACCCAAGGAAGTGATGGAGAACTCTTCATGAAAGATACGATAAGATTTGCTGTGACCATATCATTTGTTTAACCAAAGAATTGGATTCTTTGTTCAAATCTATTTTAAGAAGAACACGGGTTTCTGATAACCAAAGAATAAGATTACAATTGTAGGCAAACGTATAAATGGAAAGCAGTAAGATGCACAAAAAGTAAGTATATTGCAATAATAGTTCGAATGGTTTTTTTTCTTCCCCTTTACAGGTTATATTTTTCTCCTTTATATAGGGAATTTCCTAACATAACGTCTACCTTTTCTGGTGATTGAGCATTAATGACTAATAATGACTCTAATGTAACATTACCGTGAATCAACCGTAACTGCTGAGTGAATGTTGTGTAATGTATGGATCTCTAATTTGAAGATCTCTAAATCTTCTCTTTATTCTATCCAAATACACTTTTGACCGTGTCTCTTCATCTTCTCAATCAGGTTGAGGCTTCCGTAGCTAATTAACCCATGGGTGTGATTTGCCGTGCCTCTTTGCCTCGTACCTCTTCTTAGAGTCATGTCCAGCTGTCGTGTCTTCATTACTCCATGTAGACTACTGAGTCATTAAGATTTTTTACACGTGTGAAGCTCTTTTTTTACCAATACAGATAGTTCCCCCACTTACCATATATTTATCAATTAATATTTGGTAAGTGGATACTCATTTATGGCGGGAATATTTTTTCGCCGCTTGACTCGAATCATTGTATCTTTTCCTGTACATTAGCGTCGCTTGTCACTTCCATTTAATGTTTATTCCACTTGGCATTCTTGGTTTGTTTATGCAATTATTCAGTGCCTTTTAGGGCTTTCTTGTGGCTACATCAGTCATGAAGTGACATCTTCAATTATGGTTTTCACATCATTGCTTTTTTTTTCATTTTTTGACAGTTGTCTTCGAGTATAAATACCCCATTTTCCTTTTCTTTCACGAAAAGCTTCTAACTTTCAAACTTTATTTGTAAAGAACTTTTTTCTTTGCCTTTGTAGATATGTCTTCTTCAAACCAATCTAAGGGAGTCATAAACGTTGATGAGTTGACACCCTCTTCCGCTCCGACTCGGAGTCGGAGGGGTGGTAGACTGAGGAGTTTAGGCTCTACTCCTTCGAGAGGCTCTTCTTCTTCTCAGATTGTTTCCCCTCCTTCTGCTAGGTCTTTAGTCTCCCCAAGAGCTAGGGTTTCCCGGTGTCTGTCCAGGGGTAGAGAACATCACGAACCCCTACGTGAACCACGAGTTGATGAAATCATTCCTGCTGAGTTTACCTTCACTAGGGATAGTCAGGTTCTTGTAGACAAGTTGTTATCCCTTGATAGTGTTGATAGGTATCCCACTCTTATTACCGAAGGTTTGATTCCCCTTGTTCTTAGGGAATGTTCGTAGGGAGTCATTATTTTTGTTTACACTTACCCTTTTACTCTAGGGTTTAGACCTCCTATTGATCCATTCATCATTGAATTTTGTCGTTTCTTCAACATTTGCTTAGGACAAGTTGGTCCTCTTGTGTGGTTGGTTGTTGCGTGTCTTAGATGTCTAGCTTCTTTAGCCTCGGTTCCTTTTTCTTTCAATCACCTCATTCATCTTTATTCTCCTACCTTATTTCGACAAGGGGTTTTCAATCTGGCTGCTAGGAGCAAAAGAGTGTTGGTAACCCCTGATGACGATAAGGATAGAGGTTGGTACCTTCGGTACGTTGCTGTGCCCACTGCTGGTTTAGTGGACGAGGAAAATCTTCCCTTCCCTTATAAGTGGAATCGAGCGCGTGAGTACATTTTAGCTCACATATGTTATTTTTCTTCTCTTTGCTTTAAGTGTTTTATTAACACCGTAGCTATTTTCTTCCTCTTTCAGCAATCATAGGTACTGTTGAGAATGTCTCCGGTATTCGTGATTGGGTAGAAAAGCTATTGTCGGTTGCTCCATTGGAGGAAAGATCTTGGAAGTACTTCTCCGTGAAGTATGGTTGGAAAGTGAAGACTCATGGTAAGTGAAACTTCTGTTTTCGCTTCTTTTCCTTACTCGAGCTTCTTTTTCTTCGCTCGTTCAACCTTTTTCCTTTTGACAGGGTTTTCTGCTCGAGGAATGTCTGTTGCATCCATTCCGAAGATGTCTTTGGCTCAGGCCCAGGAGATTATTACTGGTTCCTCTTCTTCAAAGAGGAAAGTTGGTGGGTCTAAGACCTTAGAATAAAAAGAATAAGAGGAGGGCATTCTGGTGCACAGGTCACATAGAAGAAGAGTGGTCTCAGACGATGAGTCTACACCCGTGGCAGTGTCTTCCGTACCTGATGTAAGACCTTTTACCCCCGGGTATTTTTCTTCTTCTCTTGATCATGATTTTGTGGATCATCTATTCTACGAAGGTTTTGTACCTGCTGTTAATGAGGCGCCTCTAGCTATTTTTGCTCCCTCCTTTAGAGAAATCTCTTTATCTGTTCCAGCTATTTCCACTGCTCCTTTGGCCATTTTTGCTCCCGCTGCTGCCTTGCCCGTGGCTTTCTCAGCTCCTCAAGTTTCCGTTCCTGAGACTTCTTCATCTCTCCACAAATTTCATTGCCCGTGGCTCCTTTATCTCAGCCTGCCTCCGTGCCTCATGTTAGAGAAGTAGGGTCTTCCAGCAGGGAGATTAGGCAAGTGCTAATTGAGGTTCCGGCTGATGGGAGCCTTTTTAAGAAATCCGGCCAACTCGAAGTGTGGCTGAAGCCTTTGATTGGCCCAACAGAGAGGACCAAGCTAGATAGTAACAATTCTCTTACCTGGGCTAATGAGGTTGTGCATTCCTCCTTGAAGGTAACATTAATTCTTTTGTATCTCATTCTTATGCATGTAGTTACCGTATCTAATTGATTTTGTTTTTGTAGATCAATCTCATAGGCACAGAACTCATGAAGAGGATTTCTAACATGGAGCAAGAGCTAAAGGAGTGGCATGCTGAAGCAGGGAATTGGAAGGGGCAATATGAAAGCCTGAGGCTCGACATGGAAGCCTTAGAAGAAGAAAAGAATACCTTGGGACGGCAGATGAGAGTTATGGCTGCGGAGGTGGCAGTAGAGAAGGCTTCTTCTAACTAAGCGGAAAAAAAGAAAAGCATTCTTGAGTCTTCGTTTGTTGAGCAATTATACCGTGCCTCGGAAGAAGTTAGGTGCTTGAAAGCCTTACTAGAGCAGAAGGAGGAATACTCAGGCGATCTTGTGCAGTCACTTACCCGGACTCAGGAGGATCTTTGCATTGCTTTAGACAAAACCCAATCTTTGGAGGAGTCAATTGTTCCTTTGAGGGCTGCCCATGAAGCTGCTGAAGTTGAGAAGGATGGGTTAAGAGCTGAGCTTCAGATATGGGAAAGAGATTATAAAAGTCTCGAAGAGGCGGCAGCTGTCGATGTTAGTTGGGCACACATGAATTCTCGCCTCGATACATTGACGGAAATGGGTCGGGGAGATTTCGACCTTAATGCTGAAATTGTTAAGATCAAGGTAGCTATGGAAAAGGCTCAACAAGGTTTGGATCTTTCCCCACCTGAAGGTGAGACTCCTGCTGTCCAAGCCTCTTCGTCCCAAGCTGCTCTTACTCCATTTGCTGATGAAGAAGTCAATCCCCCTCCTCAATAAGATTAAGATGTTGATTCATCCTTTTTTTTTTTTTCGCTTTGTCCCAATTGGTGGTTACCCCCAGTCCCATCCGGGGTAAATTTGGATCTCTCTAAAGTCCCCAAATGACAACTTAGGGGCACCTCAATGTATAAAAATTCTATACGGCTAAGTATAAGTTAATACTTAGTTTTTACTTAGCCGTTTTAATATATTAATGCAAGTATGACTTTTGTTTTCCGTTGAGTTTCTGTTCTACTCTTTAAGTCTTTTGCATGCTTTATTTTTCGAGGTTTTAGTTTTACCTCTGAGTTTTGCATATAGAATGCTTTAGATTACTCGCACCTTTTCGTAATAGGCACGGTGTCATATAAAATATGTGCCTTTTTGTAGTAGGCATAATTTGTGAAAGAGGGCCCTTTCTGATCGATACTTAATGAAGAAGACGTCTCAACTTCATAAAGATGTAATAATGCAATAGAGTGATATGAATTTTTCACGTGTTTAAGAATGTTTCTGAGGAAAGTTTTTTTTGTTTGGACTTTCACAACATTTTACATGTGTTTGATTATCGTCTAAAATTCATGTTGCAACTGTTTTCTTTTAACACATTTGATATAGACTTGTATTTCGTAACTGTTTTCTGTATGTAACAGCTTTTTCGAGTTAATACAAGAGGGCAACTGTTTTTCGTTCTTAACAGTTTTTATTCAAATTGGGGCTTTCACCCGTAACTATTTTTGTTGACAACAGTTTTCAATAAGCACGAGGGAAATGCTCTTACATCCGTAGCTATTTTGCAGTTTTTTGAACAAGTACAAGGATTTTGATCTTTCATCTGTAACTGTTTTATTTGATAACGGTTTTCTATATGAGTACAAAGATTTCGTAACTGTTTTTAGTTACAACAGTTTTGAATGAGTACAATGATGATGATCTTTTATCCATAACTATTTTGAATAAGTACAAAGATGTGCATTTCTTCCTCGTAGCTAACATTTTGCCTTTTAACCTGAACATGTTCGAAGGTTTTTTGGATTAGGCTTTGTGTTCGAGTCTTTGGCTCTTTCGATTTTGCTCGTAGCACTTGGCTTGTTGGATAGATGGATCTTCAGGCTCGAGCTTTGACTTTTTGATAGTCTTTTTTGCTTCGTCTTTTCCTTCCATACTGTCTTTGGCTCTTTCGTCTGTAACTGTTTTATTTGATAATAGTTTTCTATATGAGTACAAAGATTTCGTAACTATTTTTAGTTACAATAGTTTTGAATGAGTGAAATGATGATGATCTTTTATCCATAACTGTTTTGAATAAGTACAAAGATGTGCATTTCTTCCTCGTAGCTGACATTTTGCCTTTTAACCTGAACATGTTCGAAGGTTTTTTGGATTAGGCTTTGTGTTCGAGTCTTTGGCTCTTTCGATTTTGCTCGTATCACTTGGCTTATTGGATAGATGGATCTTCATGCTCGAGCTTTTACTTTTTGATAGTCTTTTTTGCTTTGTCTTTACTTTCCATACTGTATAGTCCCCCAAGTGTTTGAGCTTTGAAGAATGAAATCTCGAGTACTTGAATATTCCTTCCTTGTGGTCCTTTTCCTGAAAAGGAAAAACATACGGGACGCGAAGGTATATAATTTTCAGATGATGACTGCTTAACCCTTTAAAACATCCATCAGAAAGTGTAACCCTAGACCGGGAATTTAGTTATTTCCTCGCGTCTTTGCAGGTCTAAAATCATCATCTGTTGATGGGTTAGCTTTATGCCTATCATCTAAAAAAGTTAGTAAAATTTCAAATGTTCAAAATAAAACCGAACATGTGATACCTGACCGGGGGTACTTCTTCAAGTGAATGGCATTCCAACTTGTTGGTAGGATTCTGCCATCCATAGCTTCTAACTCGTAGGCGCCCTTCCCGGCTATGCCTCAGATTTTTTAGGGTCCTTCCCAGTTTGGATTTAGCTTTCCTGCTCTTGCTTCTTTCGTTGATTGAAAGAATTTTTTGAGGACGAAGTTCCCAATCTTGAAGTATCTGAGATGAGCTTTACGGTTGTAATAACGCTCTATGATTTGTTTTTTAGCTGCCATCCGTATCGGTGCTGCTTCTCTCCGTGGTTCAAGAAGGTCCAGATTGGTGCTCAATTCGTCGTCGTTTTCTTCCTCCGTGGCTATTGTAAGTCTTAATCTTGGTTTGCCAATATCTACAGTTATTAAGGCTTCTGAGCCATAAACAAGCACGAACGAAGTTTCTCCCGTGGCTGTTTTTGAAGTTGTCATGTATGCCCATAGTATCGCTGGTAACTTATCAGGCCAGTTTCCTTTGGCTCTATCTAGCCGCTTCTTTAGATTGTTGATGATGACTTTATTCGTTGACTCAACCTGACCGTTAGCCACGGNTGTATGCCCATAGTACCGCTGGTAACTTATCAGGCCAGTTTCCTTTGGCTCTATCTAGCCGCTTCTTTAGATTGTTGATGATGACTTTATTCGTTGACTCAACCTGACCGTTAGCCACGGGATGGTATGGCGTTGAAGTGATCCATTTAATTTGCCAGCTTTCGAAGAATTCTGTGATTTGCGAGCCTATGAATTGTGGGCCATTATCACACACGATCTCCTTTGGTATCCCAAAGCGGCATATTATGTTTCACCATAGAAACTTTTAACTTCCTTTTCTCACACCTGTCTGAACGCTTCTGCCTCTACCCATTTTGTAAAATAGTCGGATAACACGAGCAAAAACCGTACCTGTCCTTTAGCTGTGGGAAGAGGTCCCACTATGTCCATCCCCCATTTCATGAAGGGACATGGGGATATTATTGGGTGCAATAGTTCTGCTGGTCGATGAATGTTATTAGCAAACCTTTGGCATCTGTCGCATTTGGACACGAAGTCCCCGGTCTTTTCTTCCATCTTAGTCCAATAATATCCAGCTCTGATTAAGGTTTTCACTAAGGATCTCACCCCTGAGTGATTTTCACAGTGTCCTTCGTGGACTTCTTTCATCACAAACTCCATTTGGTTAGGTCCGAGGCATTTTGCTAGGGGCCCTCCAAACAGTTTGCGATATAACGAGTTGCGAATGAGGCAGTACCGTGCAGCTTTGCGGAGAAGTGCTTGAGCTGTTTTCTTGTCTTCAGGAACGGTGCCGTTTTGTAAAGAAATTTGGATTTCGTTTCTCCAATCCCAGGTTAAATTGTTGAATGTTACATCATTTCTACCCTGGTCGATCGCTGAATTGAATAAATGAACGACAACTCATTGTCCTTGTTTGTTACTTCCGTGACTGCTGCGAGGTTAGCTAATACATCTACTTCTGCATTTTCCTCTCTAGGTATTTGTACTACCTTCCATGTTTTGAATTGTCTCATAAGCTCTCGTGCCTTTTCCAGATACTGTAGCATTCGAGTCTCTCGAGCGATGTAAGTCCCCTGCATCTGATTTACTACCAGTTGGGAATCGCTTTTGAGCTCGATTTTCTCTATTGAAAGCTCTCGTGCAAGTTCTAACCCTGCAATAACAGCTTCGTACTCTTATTCATTGTTAGTTATATGATAACATTTGATAGCCTGCCGTGTCTTTTCACCCGTGCATGATATTAAGACTATGCCTAAGCCGACACCTTTTATATTGGAAGAACCATCGGTAAATAGGGTCCATAGACCCGGATTAACACCGTAGAAGAGTTGTAACTCTTTTTCCACTTTAGGGACAATGCTATTACTAAAATCAGTGACAAAATCGGCTAATATTTGAGACTTGATTGCAGTCCTAGGCCGATATATTATTTCATGCTCACTTAATTCTATGGCCCACTTGGCTAATCTTTATGATAGTTCTTGTTTATGCAGTATGTTTCTTAATGGATACAAGGTCACAACTGTGATTGAATGGCATTGAAAGTATGGTCTTAATTTTCTAGATGCCATGATTGAAGCTAAGGCTAACTTTTCTAGATGTGGATATCTAGTTTCAGCATCCAGTAATGTCTTGCTTACATAATAAATAGGAGATTGTTTACCTTTATTCTCCCTTACCAATACTGCACTTACAACAATTTTCGAGATAGCAAGGTAGACGTATAGTCCCTCCCCCTCCTTCGGCTTTGACAACAACGGAGGTTTTGATAGATATGCCTTTAGGTCTTTGAGAGCCTGTTGACATTCTTCAGTCCATTCGAACCGATTTTGCTTTTTGAGAACTGCAAAGAATTTGAAACTTTTCTTGGAAGATTTGGAAATAAATCTTCCTAAGGCTGCTTTGAACATATTTTTTATTTATGAGTACATTAGGTATTTCTTCTATAGCTTTAATTTGATCAGGATTTACCTCTATTCCCTTGTTTGATACAAGGAAACCCAAGAATTTACCTGATTCCATGCCAAAAGCGCATTTTTCTGGATTAAGCTTCATATTATACCTGCGTAAAATGTCAAAGGTAATAAAGAGGTGCTGGAAATGGTTTTCCGCCCGTTTTGATTTTACCAGCATATCATCACTGTAAATTTCCATTGTTTTTCCCAGATGTTCCTGGAACATCTTGGTCACTAGCCTTTGATATGCGGCTCCAGCATTTTTAAGCCAAAAGGCATGACTCTATAACAATAAGTCCCCCTGCTTGTAATAAAGGAGGTTTTTTCCTCATCTGAGGGATCCATTTTAATCTGATTATAACCAGAATACGCATCTGGAAAGCTCAACAATTCATGACCTGCGGTGGCATCAATCATATGATCTATATGTGGTAATGGGAATGAATCTTTGGGCCATGCTTTATTTAAGTCAGTATAATCTACGCATACTCTTCATTTTCCATTATTTTAGGTACTACCACAGTGTTAGCTAGCCAGTTAGGGTACGTTACCTCTCGTATTGAACCAATCCTTAAGAGTTTCTGTAGTTCTTCGTCAATCACTTGGTTCTTGAATGGTCCTTGCTTTCTTTTCTTCTCTTCGACCGGAACTCAACCTCGTGCCTATGTACACTTTCTGTTCTGGCTTTTATTCAGACAATGGAACAATTTCGAGCTCTTCCGTAGTTGTTTTGATGTGCTTATTTTCCTCCGGTTCATGAATGACGTCCGGTCTGGAATCTACATCCGTGTGGTCCAATGCCTCTTCCGTGGTAACTTGATTCACTTTCTCATAAGCATTTTCTTTCGTACCTGTTTCAGTAGTAATACCTTCCGTACTTGTTTGGGTTGTAATTTCTTCCGTGCTTGTTTGGGTGGTGTCACCTGCTTGGGAGATTTCCTTATCCTTTGATTCTTTCACCTCTACTTTTTTGTTGTAGTGTACCACGTAATTTATATTTCTCGCGGTTTGCTGATTGCCTCTAATTTGCTGAATCCCCCATTCAGAGGGGAATTTAATTACCTGATGCAAGGTGGAGGGTATTGCTTTCATGTCGTGGATCCATGGCCTTCCCACGATTACGTTATAAGCCATGTCAGTATCGATGACTTGGAACCTGGTACTTTTGATCACTCCCTCAACATAAGTGCTAATTTCAATTTCTCCTTTTGTTATAATCGTAGATTTATCAAACCCTGATATGGCTCGTGCCCTTGGAATTACTTGATTCCCCAATATCACTTCTTCCACGACTCTTAGAAAAATGATATTGACTGAACTACCTGGATCAATCAACACTCTTTTTATGTTAGTGTCATGAATAAGTAAAGATATTACCAGAGCATCGTTGTGAGGAAGTATTAATCCGCCGATATTTGCATCATCGAAGGTTATATCGTCTGCTTCCAGATTTTCATGAACTCGCTTTCCGTGTGTAATTGTGAACTACGTGGTCGTTTTGCAGACCACTCCGTTTACTTCTTCACCTCCGTGTATCACGTTGACGGTTCATTTTGGAGATGGAGGTTTTGGGGGCTCCTGCCTGTTCTTCATGTATGCCTGTTTACCTTTTTCACTGAACAATTCTGTCAAATAGCCCTATTTCAATAATTGTTCTACCTCACCTTGCAAAAATCTGCAATCTGCAGTTCTGTGTCCATGATCATTATGGAATTCACACCAGAGATCTGGGTTCCTCTTATTTGGATTCAACCTCATCTCTTTGGGACACCGAACCTTATCACCCAAATTTCTTAACACCGAAATTAGTTCGGAGGTACTTACATTAAAGGTGTGATCCCCAATTCGCGCATTACCTCTAGGTCGTTGATCTTGATCCCTTCTGGATCTAGATGAGGACGAGCCCGCATCTCTGCTTGGTGGTCCATAATCTGACCTGGTGTTTTCGAACCTAGGACGAGTTTCACGTCCCGATGATCCCAAGTAAGGATCGTACCTGTCTTTACCTGGTCTCCTGTCTGATTCTGAACGTCTGGATTTGGTATAATCGTCCTCTTTCGGACGAGCAATGGTATCTTCTTCTATTCGAAGGTTAGTACTATACCTGTTATAAACATCGTTCCATGTTGTAGCTGGGAATTCTCTCAAGCTTTCCTTGAGTCTTCTCGTAGCTTCTGAGCTTTTGTCATTTAGATTACCTGCGAATGCCATGGCTGCCCAATTTAGCTCAGCAAAAGAATCAATAGAGTTTTCAGGGAGAAGAGAATACCGGGTTAGCTCCCCTTTGGTAAGTGTTTCTCCAAACTTTTTAACTAGGACCGACTCAATTTCTTATTTTGTTAAGTCATTGCCCTTCACTCCTGTGGTAAAAGCAGTCACATGGTCGCGTGGGTCGGTTGTCCCATCATACTTCGGAACGTCAGGCATTTTAAACTTCTTAGGAATAGGTACGGGTGATGCGCTTGGTTTCCAAGGTTGTTGAGAATATCTATCAACGTCAATGCCTTTGATAACAAGTGATACTCCAGGAATTTGTTCGATTCGATCGTTTTGTTCCTTCACCTGTTTCTGCAAAGTTAGTAATAAAGTCTGTAATTCAGAGTTGTTAGATATACATGGTCTCGCTTTGTGAGATTCATTAGGAGTATCTCCCCTTCCTGAGTTTGCCAACCCAGATTGAGGATTTTCCATGGTGATGGTATTATTGGAAGGTGGTGTTAGTGGTGCAGGTAATGCTGTAGGTAATCCCCTCGCAAATTCTTGCAAAGCTTGGCTCACATACTCTGCAATCATTTGCTTTACCCGATATTGTTCCACCGTTTGATCATTATTATCATTGTTGTTATTGGATCTTTCGGGGGATTATTCCCTTGAACCACGTGGGGTTCCTGAAGGTGATGGAACTGGGGTTCCATTCCTTTGTTGGTTGTTGTCGTTGGAGTTCGACATAGTTAAGAGGATATCACTTGAAAAGCAAACAAAGATTATCAGATTCCCGGTAATGGAACCAATTTGTTTAACCAAAGAATTGGATTCTTTGTCCAAAGCTATTTTAAGAAGAACACGGGTTTCTGATAACCAAATAATAAGATTATAATTGTAGGCAAACTTATAAATGGAAAGCAATAAGATGCACAAAAAGTAAGTATATTGCAATAATAGTTCGAATGGTTTTTTTTCTCCCCTTTACAGGTTATATTTTTCTCCTTTATATAGGGAATTTCCTAACATAACGTCTACCTTTTCTGGTGATTGAGCATTAATGACTAATAATGACTCTAATGTAACGTTATAGTGAATCAATCGTAACTGTTGAGTGAATTTTGTGTAACGTATGGATCTCTAATTTGAAGATCTCTGAATCTGCCCTTTATTCTGTCCAAATTCACTTTTGACCATGTCTCTTCATATTCTCAATCAGGTTGAGACTTCCGTAGCTAATTAACCCATGGGTGTGATTTTCCGTGCCTCTTTGCCTCGTACCTCTTCTTAGAGTCCCGTCCAACTGCCGTGTCTTCATTGCTCCATGTAGACTACTGAGTCATCAAGATTTATTACACGTGTGAAGCTCTTTTTTTACCAATACATCGTTCATAAAGGAAGTCGAAGGGTATGTAGGACTTCTTCAGACACACCAAGTCATCATTCTTTCTCAAACCCATCATTTTCAAAAACCCTTTGGGAGTGCGATTTCCGGCGCCAATAAACCGGGACTGTCCCAAGGTAGTCCGGATAATCCCCCTATTTCCTCCAAAAGGGGGGTCATTTCTATGTTGCCAAAACGGAAAACGGCTCTTTCTCCGTCCCAGAACATAGTGGAAGCTTCGCTCAACATGTTGTTTTGTCTGATATCTAATAAGGAAGGTAATCTTCCCAAGACCATTTTCACATGCTTTTTGTCGCTTGATGGAAGGTCTTCCCACCAATCTAGCAACAATGGTGGTATGTTACGGACCATGCCAAACCTGGGGACTTCGTGCCTCATTTTATGCAAAACAAATAAGGTTAGACCCTTTTCCCCCTCCAGATTCGACTAGTTACACATTAACGATTAGCATATTGGCACTTATTTCTCCAAATTAATGCACAGATCGTGGTTGCGTCTGTTGGGATTATAAAACCTTGGTGGACTTTGGACAAGGCTTTTCTTAAAAGTTTATTATGTGGACAACATATTAACCCAAGATAGATTTGACCATGATGCATGTACAGTTAGAATCAGAGTAAGGTTTCTATAGAGGTCTAGACTGGTATCCTCAAGCGGACAACTTGAGGGGGAAAGGCACGGAACCGTAGACTGCACCGGTGATCGACTTGTTTTACCGTAAATAAGTCGTTCCGAATTCAAAGGGTGATATATAGGAAGAGCGCAAACACTCATCAATTGTTGCTATGGTATTAATTACGCATGAGTGGAATATGATGTTGAGCATGATTTATGCAACAGAAAATAACACGTTTTCAAGTATTTGCATGATGGAAAATGAAAAATGTGGTATTTAATAATTGTAAAGGTGTTTAAGAAATAAAACAAGGATACAAGTCAGTTTCCATAATAAAGAGTAATAAAACAGAAAGAAATCGTAAATGAGTGAAGATAGGAAAATAAATTCACATAAAGTGGGAAAGGTAAGGGGTATGCAGGCATTAGCGGAATAGTAAAGACATGCTTAAGGACTAATTCACAAAATCAGGTTCGTAATGGTAAGAGCCTAAAAATATCCCCAGCAGAGTCGCCATGCTGTCGCGCGCCCCCTTTTTCTCGCGAAATCGGGTTTCAACATTTTTTGGGACAACTCCTCTTTTTGGGATGGGTTTAAGGAATTGGAAGAGTCACCACCTAACAGATTAAGGTGCGTTAGGGAACCTAAATCAATTAACTCATATAACCAGTTTACGTCACCAGAGATCGGGTAAGGGCTCAAATTACCTTGAGGGAAAGGTGTTAGGCACCCCTCGAGGTCCACAACGGTGGGTCCCGGCCGAACTTAAATTAAGCGAATTAGTCTAAAAAGGGAAGAAAAACAATTTGGACAAATACCATATTCAATTTATTTTAAACAAGAGTATAGTGGGAGGGGGTCCTAAATTTTTTACCCTATAGGATCATTCCATGCAATACTTTATAACTCCATCAAGTTGGGGTGTTACTCATAGCATTAGCGCAGGGACTATCATATCATTACTCCCCCATAACTATCTTTAAGTTGATACCTAAGCGTTCTAGTAGATTGTAGCTCGTTCCTTATGCGTGCACTACCCGTCCCTTGCCTATGGACCTGGTGGTATTAGGACCTCTATTTGGGATAGTTTTAAACCAACCTATGTTACTTAAAAATGTGAAATCTAGGCGACAGAACAAAAACAAATAAGACTTTCACATAAAGATCAAGTATGGGCTCACACTGACCTCCACACATAGACAACAAAAGCACGCAATTGAATAACCAAACTTTATTAACTTTGGGATCCTATAGGCAGGATATCTATGTGAGAAAATAGAGTGCAGAGACAGTTTTGTTAAGGCGAGCATTAAGACCTATTTGTTTGCCTACTGATTTTGTTCAGCATGAATCTGGACACTTCAGGAAGTAATATGTCACAATTATAAACCCCGAATCATTATTAAGTCCTACATATATATTTCCTAAGTGATTGACAATAGTAATTGAATTCAGAATCGATCGACAGAATTCTATAGGCATGATTTCTACAAACTTGTTGATTATAGACCTATAGACATGATTTCTAAGTGTATCACTGATTTTAACTTATAAAGATAGGTTTTATTCCTTTTTCAATCCTATAGGCATGCACTCTAATTGCTGAATTGACTTAAACCTTATAGGCATGATTTCTAAATGCTGAATTGACTTAAAACTTATAGGCATGATTTCTAAATGCTGAATTGAATTAAACCTTATAGGCATGATTTTTAAATGCTGAATTGACTTAAACCTTATAGGAATGATTTCTAAATGTTGAATTTACTTAAAACTTATAGGCATGATTTCTAAATGCTGAATTGACTTACACCTTATGGGCATGATCTCTAAGTTTAAAACTGATTTTTAGTCCTATAGGCATGATATCTATTAACTATATATGGACAGAATTTAAACAGATTCCCAGGAAAGATAATTATCTCAAACAACAAAGTCCTATAGGCATGATATCTATTAACTATATATGGACAGAATTTAAACAGATTCCCAGGAAAGATAATTATCTCAAACAACAAAGTCCTATAGGCATGACTGCTAATGCACATTTGTTGATAACATGTATAGATCCTATGAACATGATTTCTAATGTACAAAATTAAATGAAAGTCCTATAAGCAGGATCTATAGTATGCAAATGTAAAACACAAAATCAAAATGATCATGAAAGTCCTATAGGCAGGATTTCTAAACACAATATAGTACCCACACAGTTTAATTAGTGTAATTAAATCCTATAGGCAGGATTTCTACCAAATTAACAAAAGATATAAGAAACCACCCCAGCTTTACTAAATATCCCCAAATCTGTTATTACATAGTTATTACAGACCAGAATAGCTGAATGAATTACATAATGGTAATAGTTACACAATAGAGAGCCTTCATAGGCCCAAATAAACCTGGGAACCAGGCCTTCCACCATAACAACAACACAATGATTCCTTCACAGTCCATTGGAAACATGTTTCCAGTGTGTCAAAGTTCCCAAGGGCCTCAGGGAACCCAGGTCAATGCTCAAACCAGAACCACATTCAGAAGATAGTTCAAGATATTGGAAAACCAATCCCAGTGTGTCAGAGTTCAAAGGAGTCTCAAGTGGACCCTAGGTAGTGCTCCCACTGGATTGGTTGGGAACCTAAATGACTAGGAGTGGGGTTTTTAAAATCAATACTTAAAAGGGAGAAGGGGAAGGTTTTAAAACAATTGGATTTCAGAAGAAATAGGATTCAGAATATAGAGTTACAGGCAGAACTGCACCAAGAAGACAAACAAAATTCATGATCAAATAAATTGAAGTCTAGTGAAGTTAAATATTTAGACTAGTACTTAAACAAAAGCAGTCAGGAAAAACAATTGAGTTGGCCAGATACATGAAATAAACAAACAGGGCAGGGGAGTTGAGCAACAAATTGACTGATTACATGTTCATAGTTTCTTGCAAATTTCAGAAAAGGTTTAGGATTAGTGAAACAGATTTAACCCTAAACTAACTTATGAGAGGATTCATATTATTCAAATAACTTAGTCCTAAGTTAAAATTTGCTAAGTGAAGTCATAGAATCATATAGAGGACAGAGTCATAATGGGAATTGAAACAGGCTAGTCAAGCAAACCATAGATAATGAAATTGCAAGGGTTAGGCATACCAGTTGAGAAGAAAGCAAGTAAATGTGCAATAGCAGTTAAGTTCCAGAGTAATTTGTCCTTGGATTTCAGCCGGCCAAAACAAGAGACGCGTAGCAAAAAAAATCAGAACACAAGAGAACAAGAGAGAGCTTAAGTTTTAATGAGAGTATGAGAGTTCGAGTCTGTCTAAGGGGAGAGGGAGAAGGGATTTAAATAGCATTGAATTAAGCAGACAAATAAGGTAATAAGTCAATCATACATAATTAAGGAATGAAAATAATTCCATAATCAATTTAAGTCGGAGTTCAATCAATTAGCAACACATAATCAGGCAAGTACTACTTAGGTTAAGAAAAATATTATACATAATAAATCAATAGTCAAGTATCGATAAAATATGGTAATGAAATAATGAAGACAAGTAAATCGAACAAAAAAGGAAATATCAGTACCATACAAGAAAAAGAAAGACTGAAATCTCAGTAGAGATTTCAAAAACCCTAATTTTGGGGTAAATAAAATCAATCAACAATTAGCGGCAAGAATCATAGAGACAGATAGATAGAAACATTAAAGAAAAAAAATAATTAAATAATCAAAAACCCTAAATTTAATATAAGTAAAAATAGGCAAAAATATAAAAGAACTATGATAGAGATGCACAAAGACATATAGGCGGAAATAATTAAGATTTGAACCCTATTTTGTTTGATTTTGAAGAATCAAAAACCCTAAAATTTAAGGTAATTAAAATCGGCATAAATAACCACATAAATTATGATTAAAAAAATGCATAGATATATATACACAGAAACATTAAAGGAATTATGGAAAATCATTTTGGATCTGGAAAGATCTGAACCCTAGTTTTAGGGCAAGTAAAAGATCTAACTAAAAATAGGCGGATTCGTGAGTAACAGAGTAAATATACACGAAGAATATCATTAAAACAAGCTAAAATGAACAAAATCTGGTTTGAACCAGAGATTTGAAACTCTAACTGGAAGATACGAAAAATATTCGTATTCACAGAGGTTAGAATGAACCCAGACAGAAATAATCAACATATAAGAGGTTTTGAACCAGATTAGGTTCGAATATCTCGAGATCAACTTGCCATTTGAGGCAAGCCAGTCAGGTGATATAAAAAATGAGTAGCTGGTAAAGGGGTAAGACCAAATATGGTAAGGGATCGAGGAACGATTCCATTTCTGGTAGGAATCGTTAGGGAGATGGGTGACGACGGATTAGGGTTCGAGAAGAGAAAGGGGGAGACAAGAGTGTTTGAGGGCGGTTTTTGGGGGCAAAATGCTTTAGGGTTAGGGAGATGATAAGTTAAAAGGAGGGAATTAAACGGCTGGGATTTTATAAGGGCTTGGGTCAGTTCTTTTAAATGGGTATGAGTCTGGGTTGGATGGGTATGGGTATTGGGCTGGTTAATGGGTTAGGTTGTATTGGGTTGGGGTAATGGGCAGGCTAGGTTCAAAATTAATTAGGAAAATGGCTAGATTTTAAATACCTAATTAAACCCGTAAAATAATTTATAAAAATAATTAATAATTCATAAAAAAAGGTAATTTGATCATGAAAAATGATTTAAAATAATTACTTAACATTATAAAAATATAAAAGGCCATTTGTTTTGTATAAATAATGTAATTATGCATATATGTGCTATTATTGCAAAATTATTGCAATTATAGCCTAAAGATGCAAATATAATTATACATAAAAATGTTTAATGCTTAATATGAATATAAATGACAAAAATTAAATAATAAAATCATTATAAAATTATTTGTGATGCAATTAATAATTATTTAGATAATAAAAATGCAGGAATAAATTAATTAAAAACCTTTAAAAATTATAGAAAATTCTGGAAAAATACTTGTTGATGCTCATGTACTATTTTAAAGGTATATATGTATTTAAAATATATGTGGGGAAAATTGGGTATCAACAGAGGGTAGCCTTTTAACTGGTTTTTCAAAGAATTCATAGGTCTGTTGTTTATTGCATAGTTCAAACGTCCTTGAGCCGCGTTATTTCGGCCGTAGCCTTTAATATGACCGTAGCCTTTGGGTATATCTCTTGGGCTTATTTCTCGATAACATTTTGAAATTGTTCGAAATGTTAGTCCACGAGAATGGTGGCCTTGGCCTATATATCGAGGGCTGCCTCTTTGAGGTCTTGTGACATTTAGTTTAGATAATTCAATTGCGCAGTCCCCGAGTGTTCGAAGTATGTTTGCATTTGGCTCTTGAGCCATTTTTCACAAAATCATAAGTATGAGATTTGCATAGTAGAGAATTTTCTTCTAGACATGAGACGTTTGATAAAGAAAGAATGCTTCTTTGAATAATTTATACATGCGTACATGTTTTGCCATTGGGACTCGACTAATCTATATGGACACGGTTTATTCGACCGTTTGGCCCATTACAAAGTTTTCCCTATCGAGGCCCTTTTACACGAGGTACATGACATCCGGGGGTGATTCCCCCAGTATTCGAGGTTGATTGCAAATAATCCGTGGATACTATTGAATTGTCCTCATGTAGCACGTAATTGTTTCCTCATTAAAAACCATGTCGGAAAAACCCATTTGGGATAAAAACCGATCTAAGGGAAAAAGAGTGCAACGTGTACTTTAAAACCTGAAGTCTCGATGCTTTTGTCAAACTCCTGCAACGAGTTAGTGCCTAATATATAAATGAAAGAAAAGAGAAAGTCATACCTTAACAATAGTATTGCTTGAGAAGTGATATGTTCCAGTTGTTTGGCTGTGGTTTTCTGTCCATCGTTCCGAGTTTATAAGATCCTTTCCCGATTATATCGAGGATTTGGTAGGGTCCTTCCCAATTAGGGCCGAGTTTCCCTTCATTAGGACCTCGAGTGTTGATGGTGACTTTTCTTAAGACTAAGTCCCCAACTTTGAAGTGGCGAAGGTTGGTTCTCCTATTGTAGTATCTCTCAGTTTGTTGCTTTTGTGCAGCCATTCGAACGAGTGCAGCTTCTCATTTTTCATCTAACAATTCGAGGCTGGTATTCATAGCCTCATGGTTCGATTCCTCTGTTGTATGTCGAAACCTGGCACTGGTCTCTCCGACCTCGACTAGAGTCAAGGCTTTGGAGCCATATACTACGGAAAATAGAGTTGCTCCTTGTGCTGGACTTCGACGTTGTCCGATACGCCCAAAGAATCTTGGGTAGAATTTCCCTCCATTTCCCTTTAGCTTCGTTCAACCTTTTCTTTAGGTTTGGATGATAGTATTGTTCGTTGATTCGGCCTGTCCGTTCTCACTAGGGTGATACAGTGTTGATAGTTTCCTTTTTATTTTATGGTCCTCGAGAAATTTTATTACCTTGCTGTCGATAAATTGTTTACCGTTGTCACATATTATTTCTGCGGGTATCCTAAATCGACATACGAAGTGATCCCAGATGAAATCCATAACTTCTTTCTCACTGACTTTCTCGAAAGCCTGTGCTTCAACCCATTTATAAAAATAGTCAGTCATAAACAAAATGAACTTAGCTTTACCTAGGGGCGATGGCAGAGAGCCGACGACGTCAATCCCCCATTTCATGAATGGCCACGGGAATAGGACCGAGTGAAGTTGTTCTCTGGGCTGGTGGATCATTGGTGAAAACCTTTGACATTTATCACATCTTCGAAAAAACTCCTTAGAGTCTTTTTCCATGCTATCCCAGTAGTATCCTACTCTAATAACCTTCCGAATTAGTGACTCGGCGCCGGAATGGTTTCCACAAGTGCCTTCATGGACTTCTCGTAGAACATAATCAGTATCTCCTGGACCTAAACACACCGCCAATGATCCATCATATGTCCTTTTATATAATGTTCCGTCTTCGTCTAATGTAAAACGAGCAGCTTTAGTTCGCCCTCGATTCTTTAGGGTCCGATAGGAGCTTTCCATTTTTCAAGCACTCGATGTATTTATTCCCTCAGTCCCAAGTTAAGTTTGTAGAATTTATTTTGGCATGCCCTTCCTCGATCACGAACCTCGAGAGTTGAACGACAGTCCCCGAGCTGATCTCATCCTCTTCGACCGAAGATCCCGAATTTGCTAATGCATCAACCTCAATGTTTTGTTCTCGAGGTACATGTTGTAGAGTCCATTCCTTGAAACAGTGCAAAGTTACTTGTAATTTATCCAAATATCTTTGCATTCTATCCTCTCAAACTTCGAATGTTTTGTTCACCTGGTTCACCACCAGTAAAGAGTTGCACTTAGCTTTGATAAATTCAGCTCCCAAGCTTTTGTCTAGCTCGAGACCTACAATCATGGCCTCGTACTCGGTCTCATTGTTAGTCAATCTAGAAGTTTTAATTGATTGTCTAATAGTTCTACCCGTGGGTGGCTTCAAAATGATGCCTAGCCCGGACCCCTTCACATTCGAAGCACCGTCTGTGAAAAGGGTCCATACCCTCGATGATGTACCTGAACAAAAGTTCCTTTTCAACTTCAGGCATGAGGGTTGGTGTGAAATCGTCCACGAAGTCTGCTAAAATTTGAGACTTGATGACTGTTCGGTGTTGATATTCAATATCATACTTGCTGAGTTTGACGGCCCATTTGGCCAATCGGCCCGATAGTTCGAGCTTGTGCGAAACATTACAGAGTGGGTAAGTGGTCAATACACATATAGGGTGACATTGAAAATATGGTTTTAGTTTTCTTGAAGTGCTTATTAGTGCAAGTGCCAATTTCTCTAAGTGCGGATACCTAGTTTCTGCATCCCCTAAGGTTTGACTTACATAATAAACAGGAAACTGCGTACCTTGCTCTTCTCGAACTAGGACACAACTTACCGCGATCTCGGATACTGCCAAGTATAAGTAAAGTTTCTCATCTGCCTTCGGAGTGTGAAGAAGAGGTGGGATTGATAAGTATCACTTCAATTCTTCCAATGCCAGTTGGCATTTCGGAGTCCAGGCAAAATCATTTTTCTTTTTGAGTAGGGAGAAAAACCTGTGGCTTCGATCCAATGACCTCGAGATGAATCGTCCCAATGCAGTTATCCGTCTGGTCAACCTTTGTACGACTTTTACACTATCTATGACGGTGATGTCCTCGATGGCCTTGATTTTGTCTAGGTTTATTTTGATCCCCCAATTTGATACCATGAAGCCAAGGAATTTTCCTGAACCGACCCCCAAAGCACATTTCTCGGGGTTGAGCTTCATGTTGTACTTCCTTAAGATTTCAAATGTTTCCTGCAAATGATCCAAATGGTCCTCTGCGCGCAGGGACATAACTAGCATGTCGTCAATATAAACTTCCATTGACTTAACTATTTGTTCTTCAAACATTTTGTTAACTAGGCGTTGATATGTAGCTCTTGCATATTTAGCCTGAAGGGCATTACATTATAGAAATAGGTTCCATACTTGGTGATAAAAGAAGTCTTTTCTTGGTCTTCCAGGTCCATTTCGATTTGATTGTACCCGAAATAGGCGTCGAGAAAAGTAAGGATCTCGTGGCCGGCCGTGGCATCGATCATGCGATCGATGTTAGGCAATGGAAAAGACTCTTTCGGACATGCTTTGTTCAAGTCCTTATAGTCTACACACATTCTAAGCTTGTTCCCTTTTTTAGGGACTACAACTACATTAGCTAACCGCTCGGGGTATTTCACCTCCCGAATGGACCCTATTTTGAGAAGTTTAGTTACCTCGTCCTTTATGAAGGCATGCTTTACCTCGGACCGGGGCCTTCTCTTTTTCTTCACCGGTCTGAACTTGGATCCAGGCTCAGTTGATGTGTTGTTATATCCGGTGGGATCCCTGTCATGTCTAAATGGGACCATACAACACAATCGATGTTATCAATAAGAAATTGAATAAATTTTTT
The DNA here is from genome assembly GCA_005239525.1 of Nicotiana knightiana. Taxonomy (NCBI): domain Eukaryota; kingdom Viridiplantae; phylum Streptophyta; class Magnoliopsida; order Solanales; family Solanaceae; genus Nicotiana; species Nicotiana knightiana. Next base: position 91,367 of record ML397943.1, on the reverse strand, counting down.
CCTGGGTTCGGGAGTTAATCCTGTTCCCAGGTATACCTTTTGCTCAGGAAGGTACTCGATCTGTATAACCTGTTCCAGCTCTTCGGCCATTGATTTGGTGGTGTTCGAATCTTCGGGAACTACAAAGGTCTGAGGGGTTAGAAAATCCTCCTCTTCTTCTTCATCTATTACCTGTTTCTTCGATTCGATCGAGGCTGGGGGCGGTGATTTCTATTTGTCCGCATGTTTACCTTTGGTGCTCGAATTTTCTAAGGTTGATAATGTCGAGATCGGTGTTACTCATCGACCACAAACATTTCCTTTGCATCATGCTATTCACCGTATACCATTTTTACACCATCCGTTGTCGGGAACTTCATCATTTGGTGGAGGGTCGGCGATACTTCCCTCATGTTATGGATCCAAGGCCTTTCAATCAGTGCATTATATCTCATGTCGCCTTCGATGACATGGAACTTAGTATCTTGGATGGTTCCGGCCACGTTCACCGGTAGGATAATTTCCCCCTTAGTTGTTTCACTGGCCATATTGAACCCGTTTAGGACTCGAGGTGCAGGTACAATTTGGTCCTGCAAGCTGAGCTTCTCCACGACCCTCGATCATATGATGTTTGCTGAGCTACCTGGATCCACTAAAACACGCTTAACTTGAATTTTATTTAGTAAGATAGAAATTACCAGAGCGTCGTTGTGTGGCTGAGAAATGCCTTCTGCTTCTTCGTCATTGAATGATAAAGTGCCTTCGGGCACATAGTCTCGAGTCCATTTCTCTATAGTGATTATCACCTTAGTGCGTTTAAACATGGGTCCTTGTGGAACGTTGACCCATCCGACGATCCTATGAATGACATGTTGGGGTTCTTCTTGGTCATTCTTCATGTTGTTGTCCTTTTCCCTGAAATGATTCTTAGCTCGATCACTGAGGAACTCTCAAAGGTGACCCTCCTTGAATAGATGGGCTACCTCCTCCCTCAACTGCCTGCAATCTTTGGTCCTATGACCGTATGTACCGTGATACTTACACATTAAATTTGGGTTCCTTTTAGAAGGATCGTATAACGACCCGACTGGTCGTTTTGAGCAATTGCATCCGGTTTGGCAGTTTAAGGTCAGGAGTAGCTTCACATAGTGTATTATGACTTGCGTGCATCGTCGGTTCGGGTTTTTGAGAGGGTCGGAAATGATTTTACGAGTGACTCTCATTTTAGAAGTACGAAGTTGAAGGAATTGACCCAGGGTTTGACTTTTGAGTATTTGACCTCTGATTGGAGTTTAGACTGTTCCAGTAGGTCCGAATAGTGATTTTGGACTTGGGCGTATGCCCATAATTTCATTTGGATATTTCAAAAAGGTTTCGGCATCATTTGGCGGAAGTTGGCAATTTAAAGGTTTAGAATCTTCCTAAGTTTGACAAGGTTTGACTTTAAGTCTATCGGGTTCGGATTGTGGTTTTGAAATTTGGAATAGGTACATTTCGTCAATTGGAACTTGCCTGCAAAATTTGATGTCGTTTGGAGTTGATTTGATGTGGTTCGAATGCTTGGTTGCAATTCCAAAAGTTCTTGAAGTTCATGGTGATTTTCATGTGTTTTGGCATTCGATTCGTGGTTCTAGAGGTTATTTTGGTATTCGGATCGCGCGAGTGACTTCATGTTTTGTTCTAGACTTGTGAGAGTGTTTGGTTTAGAGCCCCGAGGGCTCGGATGAGTTTTGAACGCGTTTCGAAGTGTTTGAAAGAAGGTTCAGTGTGCTGGTGTTTCTATTCTCGCATTTGCAAGGATTTCATTGCATTTGCAAGGTCATTCTCGCATTGCGAAGATGGCCTGGGTAGGGGAGATTGCATTTGTGAACCACTTCATCGCATTTACAATTGCAGCTCCGCATTTGCAATATCATCTTTCGCTTTTGCGAATAACTTAGAGCTCGTATTTGCGAAACTTGTGTCGCATTTGCGACCTGAGCAGAGCCGGCCAGTCTTTGCATTTGCGATACTTTTGTCGCATTTGCGAGCATCACATTTGCGATCCTGATGTCACAAATGCGACATCTGAGGCTGGTATTAAGATTCCCATTTCGGGACTTGGCTTCATTTTATCATATTTTGAACCCTAGGTCCGAGAGTGGGCGATTTTGAGAGAAGAATTTCATACCAAATCATTGGGTAAGTTCCTTTAATCAATTTCCAACTATATTTTGTGATTATATCTTAGATTTAACATCAAATTCATGAGAGTTTAAAAGAAAATTTGGCAAAAATTGTAATATCTTTCAAAATGTAAAATCATGATTTGAAGGACGAATTGATATCAGAATTTGATAATTTTGGTATTGTTGAACTCGTATCGGAATGGGTGTTCGGGTTTTGTAAATTTTGTGGGGTTCAGAGGTGCGGGCCCGGGGAGTTGACTTTTTGCAAATTGTGTAAGTGTCGTAGCTTAGTTAATTGAAATTTTTTTCTCTTGCATTAATTGATGTAATTAAGTCATTTTCGGGTAGAGCGAGCTGAGCGTTGGTGAATTGGTAAAGGAAAAGCTAAATTGAGTATTGAATTGGCTAAATTGAGGTAAGTATCTTGTCTAACTTTGTGTGGGGGAAACCACCCCTTAGGAATTGAGTCAATTGTGGTATCTTAATATGTGAAAGCCGTGTACGCAAGGTGATGAGTGGGTACACAGTTTATTTGTGGTATTGACCGGTTAGATTGCTTAGTCTCTTTCCATGCTTTTGAGTAAATTGTCATAAAATGTGGTATCTCTTTGTTAGACTACTCTCACATGCTCTACATGATGTTGTTAGTCCTTATTTTCCTCTTATTTGTTATTTGGACTCTATATGCCTTGGTTGTTGTCATTGCCTTTATTATTATCTTGTTACCTCTTAATTGTTAAGTTATTCTATGATTTTGTGCTTATCTATTACGAGTCCAAGTTGTTGTGAATACCGTTGTAGTTATCACGTGCCTTACATGTCTTCTTTCCTTTTAAAGGTTGTTGTATTCCTTTGATTGTTACGTGGTTCCCTTATTGCCTTGTACTCATACTTTTCGTTGTAGAATTTTTTGTAATTGAGTTGTTGAATTGTTGTTGATTGATTGATATTATTATATGGTGGGATCGGGTTGCACGCCGCAATAGGAGGAATAAGGGTTATATATATATTGAGGAGGAATAAGGGTGAATTGCTATTATACAGTGGGATCGGGTTGCACGCTGCAACAGGAGGAATAAGGGTGGATTGATATGGTGTAATAAGGGTGAATTATCTTATTGATATTGATATATGGTGGGATCGGGTTGCGCGCCGCAACATATATATATATATATATATATAAGGGTGAATTATCTTATTGATATTGATATATGGTGGGATCGGGTTGCGCGCCGCAACATATATATATATATATATATATATATATATATATATATTATTAACTGTTATTTTTATTGTTACGGAGGAATAAGGGAGGATTTTGCGTTGTCTGGTGGGGTCACGATGCGCGCCGCATCAGTTTATGTGCTTTATGTATTTTTCTATGACTATGTAAGTTATTCGGTAGTTTTACATTACACTTAAGGATTGGTTATAGCTGGATACTGATAAGACACTTGAGTTATGTATTTATTTATGCAAATTAATGATTTTCAAAGTGAAATTAGTATGTTGAGTCATTACCTCCTGTCATGCGGAGTCGTTAGTAAGATAATATTTTTAAAATGGAAGAATTTAATATCATGTTACCTTGTGTGACTTTAAGTTATAACCCACCGTTATTTTGATACTTACCATTTTTTACTAGTTGTCATATCTTACTTCAACTGCTTTCTCAACTTAATCTTCTCAACTTGTCTGGAGTTTTATTTTACATACAAAGGAATTGTTATTATGTTTTTAACCTAATAAACTCTACATTAAATTCACTAGCTTATCCAGTGTCGTAATTTTATTTGGAAATGTTATTTTCTTCACTCAAATGGTTTCTAAAATAAACTCATCTTTCTCACTGATTTCTTTACTTGGTCTAGAAACCATATTATTACCTTACGATGTATGAATGGAATATCTTGAACACCTTAATTAACATCTGACGCGGATATGATGTACCGAGTAGCACGTGGAATATGTCGTGCAAAGTGAAATGGAAATGTGTGGTCACCAGGTATCATGTGTGCTAAAGGTTTGGAAGTTATGATTACGGTAGGAGATTACGAGGATTTGTATTGTTGAAATGGTATATTAGAAATGATTTGATTGGTTGAGTTAACGTTGCTTTCTTTACTTGAACTCATTTATGCTTCATCCGGAACCCAACTATGTTGTTTATTAATTACTTGCTCGATTCTTGCTGCCATTCGTGTTTTCCTCTTATTGTTACTAATGTTTGCAACTTGATATCCTTATGCTATCGGTATTATTTTGATAGTCCTTTCTTGTTAGACTTGAGTCATATCCTGCATGTTATATATATTCAGTAGTGTCTTGACCTGGCCTCTTCACTACTCTACCGAGGTTAGGCTTGATACTTACTGAGTACCACCGTGGTGCACTCATACTACACTTCTGCACATCTTTTTGTGCAGAACCAGGTACTTCGGAACGGGTCGATTTTTATACTTACGCTCGGTGTGGCTGGAGAATTCAAGGTGTACCTGCTTGACGTTCGCAAGCTCTGAAGTCACTTTCTGTTGTATTTATTTCCATTATTTCATTTATTTCCGGAACTGTGATGTATTTATTATGTATAACTACTCCTACAAAGACTTATAACATCTAATACCGATTTTGGGAATTTTAAGTTTATAGAGAATTCGATTTCTAAGTTTGTTAGACGCTATTTAGTTATTGTTATTCAGTATATGTTAGGCTTACCTAGTCCCTAAGACTAGGTTCCATCACGATACCCAACAGAGAGAAATTTGGGTTGTGACAAGTTGGTATCAGAGCTCTAAGTTCATAGGTGCTACGAGTCATAAGCAATTTTAGTAGAGTCTTGCTGATCGGTACGGAGCTGTCTGTACTTATCTTCGAGAGGATATGAAAACTATTAAGAAATTTCACTTCTTTCACTCCTTATCGTGCGTCATTGATTCAGCTCGAAGCATATATCTTATGTCCCCTTTTTTGCATCCACTCGTGTATCATATTGCACACTCGATATCAGCTGTGCGCCAACTATTTGTGATTCGGCGGATTGACTATGAGGGAGCCAGGTGTCACGACCCAAAATCCGCTAAGGTCGTGATGGCGCCGGACACCATTGTCAGGCAAGTCAACACTCAATAAATAATTAAAATTCTTATTTTAGTATTTTGAAATCATTACTTTTCATTTCATTATATAAAAATTAATAGAATTTATGAGAAAATGACAATGCTTTAACAATTTAATTAACTAATACATCCCCAAATCGTCCCAGAACCAGTTGTCACAAGTGCATGAGCAATGTCTAAGAAACATCAAATAAAATACAATAACCGTCCAGAATATAAGTGGGACAATAAAGAAAGTACAACTCAATACTCTGAAGGAGACTCTGATGGCTGCGGGTCGTCTCGAGAGGTGCAGCTCACCTAAGTCCCCATATCAACCTTGCCACGGTGCCAAGTGGGGCCACTAGATATACATGTACCTGTGCAACAAAATGCACAGAAAGTGTAGCATGAGTACGAAAACAACGAGTACCCAGTAAGTATCCCTCCTACCCTCGAAGAGGTAGTGACGAGAGGTCAACTTTGACACTTACTAGAGGACAAATTAATATAATCAAGTGTGATGTCAAAAATGGATATTACTATCAAATAACATATAACAGCAGGAAATGACAACTTTTTCCATAATATATAAATCCCAGTTTCCGTCATCTCAGTTAACCACTCATATCTTAGGACAATTTAACAGTTCAAATCACAGATGGTATCCAGCAAATATCATGCGAAGGAAATGCCGAGGGTCGAACGGCCCGAACCAACATAAATGTAAAATGTGCACTGCCGAAGGGTCGAACGACGCGAACCATAGATGCGACTATTAACCTGCCGTGGCGTACGGCCCGCTCCGATTAGAGTAGTGGAAGAAATCACCCCACTCATGGAATATAAGTTGCGAAGCGGTCACACATAAGCATACACATTCAAACAGTCCACCCCGACTATATCGGGAAAACAATTACCCAAGAAAATGACAATTTCTCTCTTAATGGTCACAAAGATAATATTTAAATCTTTTCTAGAAATTCATTTGTCAAGTTCGATAAGGTTTAAACATTTTTAAATTCTTCAGTAAAGTTACAAGTACGGCCAATAAAATATGCTTTTAGGTCCTAGACTACCCGGGCATAAGCATAATAGTTGCTACGCACAGACTCTCGTCACCTTGTACGTACATAGCCCCCACACACAGTAGCACATATTTATTATTTCACATATGGGGACAATTTCCTCTTACAAGGTTAGAAATGAAACTTACCTCACTCCGAAGATTCATAACCAGCCTCCAATCCTTTCCGACGACTCACATTGATGCACCACGCCCAAAACTACCCAAATAACTGGTAAACCAATGAAAATATACTCGAATGCTTATAACAATTCAATTTATATAAATTCCCAACTCCACTCGGAAAGTTGACAAAATTGTCCTCGGGTCCACGTGCCCGGATTCTGAAAGTTTTTGAAGATAAAGATTACTCATAACTTTACAAACTCAAATATATAATTCTCTTTCAATTTCATGCCCAAATTCGTGGTCAAAATCCAAAAATACACATTCTAGGTCTTTCTTCGAAATCCCAAATTTCTACTAATTTCCATGACCAACTCTATATACAAACCTTGTATTTAACGTGTATTGAGTAGAAACAACTTACCTTGAGATAGATGACGAAAATCCCCACTTGAAGCTCTCCAAAAATCACCCAACCAAGAGAAAAAATGAAAAGAAACGGCCAAAATCCCGTCTTTTAAAACTCTACACTGCCCAACACTGCCCTTCTTTGCGAACGCGTCTGTGCCCCTACATTCGCGAAGCCCGGAAATTCAGGCCCAAAATTTTACTCTTCGCGTTCGCACTCCTCCAAACGGGTTCGCATAAGGGCAGCTTCCCTATACCTTCGCGATCGCATTCCTCCAAATGCGTTCGTATAAGACAATCCCAGCAACCTCCAAGTTTTCCTCTTCGCGATCGCATACCAACGACTGCGATCGCAATGCACACCAGCTGCACCAGAAACCACCAGCAGCAAACCATGGGGAAATGATTCGAAACCACCCCGAAACACACCCGAGGCCCCCGAACCCCGTCTAATCACACAACCCAATCCTACAACATCACACGGACCTGCTCGAGGCCTCAAATCACATCGAATAACATCGAAACAATGGATCGCAACTCAATTCAATCTTTATGAACTTTGAAATTCCCAACTTCTACATTCGATGCCGAAACCTATCAAATCACGTCCGATTGACCCCAAATTTTGTACATAAGTCACATTCAAAATTATGGACCTGTTCCAACTTTCAGAATCAGAATCCGACCTTGATATCAAAATTTCCACTTCCGATTCAATTCCTCAAAACTTTCAAGTTTTCTTTCTTTAGCCAAATGACTCCAAAATGACCTACGGACCTCCGAATTCACTTCCGATCGTGCTCCTAACACCAGAATCACCATACGGAGCTATTCCCAGACTTGGAATCCCAAACGGACATCAATAACACTAAAATGCACTTCAACCCAGACTTATGAAATTTCTTCCAAAATACTAACTTCCACAATATGCGCCGAAACGCTCCCGGGTCATCCAAAACCCGCTCCGACATACGCCCAAGTCTTAAATCATCATACGAACTTGCTGGAACCTTCAAATCCTGATTCTGAGGTCATTTACTCAAAATTCCAATCTTAGTCAATTATTCCAACTCAAGGCTTCCAAAATGAGAACTTTCTTTCCAATTCGATTTCGAACTTTCCCGAAATTCAGTTCCGACCACGCCTACAAGTCATAATACCTGAAATGAAGCTGCTCATGTCCTAAAAATTCCAAACGACGTGCTAGAGCTCAAAACGACCGATTGGGTCGTTACATTTTCTCCCACTTAAACATACGTTCGTAATCGAACGTGCTAAGAACTGCTCTGGAGTTATCTTAAATCACTGCTTAACACTTCGTGCACCTACCTGTGCTGCACCACTCAGCTGAGCGCATTAGCTCGATCAAATACGAAGATATCTTCTTTTATCCATACAATAAGCTCAAAACCCAATTCCAACATCCGAAATCCTCTGCCAGGCCTGTTTCCAATATATGAACACCGAATTAATCACTACACGAGGTACCAAAATATGATTGCATGCCTTCGCTGAATTAGCACTATACACCGCATAACTCATCATTTAACCATTACGACATTCCCTGACCTTAATAGTCAAAATTCCACGAATCGGATGCTCCCAATGCACCTCATGACTATATATATAGGTCTTGCTATAAAGCTTACAATACCACTGCAACGGAGATGTGTAGAAATTATAACCAACTGCAGAGTCAACAAATCATTGAATCTCTTCTCTTGACTAGACTCATCACCTCACTACGAACCAAATAATGGTATTTTTCCTTTAATATACTTCACATAATCTTATCACACTGATCCCTGATCCAATAATCTCATCTCACCCAGTATGAACTGCTCAGACAACAAGTCACCCAGACATGACCAACAGTCTCACATGATGCCACAATGCGCCAATATGCCATAACTCGAACATGATACATAAAGAAATGACTCAGGAAGGGACTACCCAACTCACGCAACTAATATGGACCTTCCTCAGAAAATAGGAAGCAAAACCCAAGAAAAAATAAATAAATATGGGGAACCTTACTCAACATCACACTGTTGCAGCGTGAAACCCGATCCAAATAACATACCCGTGGAGGTGTGCCACCCGATCCACACATAAAATTTACATAAGGAGATAAACACTGAGCTAAATTGCTCATTACCACAAAATATCGAATATCGGTCATAAGCACGCTAAGTGCATAATACCACCCTGGGGAGATTGATAGAGCCATACGCTACAAAACTCAAGCACAGCTAAGGTGCGATATATACACTCTGAATCTCAAGAGCTTATCCTGCACACACATCATCAGCACTACGTGGAATCTCAACACATAAGAAGTTACCAAGCCGTCTTCACAACTCACACAACACCTTGGAATATTACCTGAAATGAACGAAGATGGAACAACATCTGATGTTCTAATATCCCTCCGAGAGAAGTGCCATACTGAAACGAACACCTCTGACTCACATGGAGCCCATAATCATATTTAAATCAATTCACAACCTTCGATCCGATTCCGCTCGCATCGAACTAGGCTAATAGCCTTACCTGGGTCCATAATTACCCACTTTTTCTCATAAAACGCAAGAACGACCATCATAGTCAGAGAAAAACCCATACATCCGCAACCAAATGAACGAGCGCCCTCTAGGCATAAACTCTCAGTTAAACAATATTATACCTCTTTATACTTGGTCTGAATCTTCAATCAATTAAGTGACTATATGTCACACTCATACGATCTTCCCTGGTCACGCTCCCATGACCTTCCACATAAGGTGACAAGTCTGCACATCTGCACCACCGATCACAGTAATGCTGTAAAGCCAACCAAGAAACCTACAACCAGAACGCAAAGCCTCTTACACCACCACCGATCTTAGGTGACGCTGAAGACGGTATCAGCTTACTCTAAACATCCAAATCCCTTCCCTTTCTCATCTGAGCTCGTGGCATCCTTGTCAACACCGAACCGCAACCTTGATCCTTACCTCAGATTCCATACTGCTCACTGCACCTAACATGCCAATATGAAATAGCACAAGAATCCCATCATAACTCCTGAACTACTATTAGGGCGAACACTTTATCACATAGAAACCTTTTAATTAAATCAATTTAAGAGAACCATAACGACACACGAGTGAATTCTCATAATCACAAAACATGCAAATCCTCAGGTTATTTATGCCAACATAATCCCTCCGGGATCCGCCTACATTTTTCCCAAATTTTCATTATTCACATCATTCTCAAACTCCACCTCTGCAGGACATAACTGATTCACCCGAATACCCCAAACTGAAACTGATATGACACTTAGCCTCACGATCAACTTGTGGACAACAGACTCCCCCCACTTTGCTCAAGCCATAGGTCAAGATGAAAAATAACTCACAATGCCCATACGCTAACACCGCCACAATACCGCAGTGTGATTCAATTAAACCTTCCATAAACTCATATAACACGACCTATCTTATACCTTAATCCAATTCGCACTCACCTTAGAAATGATGATAACTCCAAATCAACACATATCACTCTATTCGCACTCACTTCAAGTGATTCCATTCCACAAGACTACTTTGTATCCAAGCCCATGAATCGTTTCATGCTCTCCTTGCACGCATATTCACATCTTCAATCGGTATACCCTTTCCGATAACCCTTCTACGAACCCAAAGTCATTTTCTCCTTTTTCCTCCAAATGCTACTCTGCACGCCGAAGATAACATAGAACACTCCAACCATATTCTCTTTTTCAAAATTCTGCTGTGAAAGCTCGATTCTTAACCATAATGTGGGCTTGAAATCCTTAGACACCACATTCTAACCTTTGAATCTATTAGGACCGCTGTTGATAGTCACTCACTCTGTCTTGGTCCCGAATATAATCAACTCCATGGCTTCGCTGGTACCTGAACAACCATCTTGAATAAGCACCCGACTGAATTTATTCCCTTGCAAATTACCTCTGTACTAAACATAAATCCTGAATCTTTCCAAAGCCTAAACATGATTCCATAAGGCCAACCTTTGCACACATTTACCAAATCCTATGCTCAATTACTACTCATGTCTTCTTCCCTTAGCTGAAATAACCCACTAATATGTCGATGACCAGAATTTTCACCAGTAGATACCCATGCAACCCAATCGTAGGTGGTGGAACTCTCCCACTTAGCCTGAAGCCGCTATTACACAAAGCTGGAACTCACCAACAATCTTCCTTCATTGTTGACATGATCCTGCATAACCAACTCACTAAATTCCTTGAAATCCTTCCGTTAGTAGTTCACAGGCGCTCTGAGTCATTAACCACATTCTCATATCCGACCTCTTGCTGAATAGTCAGTAAAATCCCTTGCAAAAACTTCGCCAACCACGCAACCACTGACCTGCTCACAGAAGATGACCCACCTGTGAAAATTACCAACTGACACCTTCAAACGATGCTGTACTGCACAATCTCTATGACATCAATACCCCATTCTACACCCATTCTCATTTACCAACTTTACCAGTCCGTTCGCTCCTCATGGACATCGACTAAATGCGCGACAATATCTTCTAATTCACAGCTATGCTGCATCCTTCTTCATATCAAACAACTCCTCTCTGTTGTATCCAACCTTCTGCCAAAATAGCCAATATTTCAATTTAAGCCCGTGGACCCAATCACTGTCCACTAAAATTCTCAAATTTCTCCAAACTTCTCCTCAAGATGTGCAGTTATCTTACCACATAACTCATATGCTACGCTGCCACTCTCCCACTTTGGTTAAACTCACAGCTTTAAGCAACTGCTCGACTTCCGCTTCTTACACCTGGCCCTCTAGAAATTTAACCATTGCCTGACACTTCCCACATGTATTTCCTCATCGTATGCTTCCCAGTTGTTGCCTCAAATAAATATCATTCTTTGTAGCACTTAAACCACCAGATCACCACAACTTCAAAACTCCCCCAAGATCATCTTCCTCGAGCCGCCTACATTAGAAATACTTATTCAATCCTGAACCACCGCACACCACGATCTCTGACAGCCGCTTCTTCAATAATACTTCACATTACTCTAACCCAATGCAACCGAAGAAACCATAGAACCGGCGAACTTAACACATCCTATTCAATCAAATACGACGATGCCACATCACATATGAAGATTCCACCTCACTTGAAAACACCCAGTCTCATTACTCTATCAACCCGAACCTGATCATTTATAGTCCAATTGTCTTTCCTCCGCCGGAAATTAAAATACTGAAATCTCGAAATCACGCTCTGAGTAGGACTCCTATAAAGTCATTCATTTCCCCGACATATGGGCAATCATCTTATCATCATATCAATACCGTGCGATAACCAATCATAACCACCTGAGCATAGCCTCAAAGCTCTCAGAAACACCACTACTGAGCTGAAACAACATAATATCCTCCCGGAGAGCAATGACAATAGCCCCAACCAACTACGCATGGAAAAACATCACGCACCATATCTGTAGTACCATTACAATTCCTCAAATTCTCGATTTATATCAAGCGCTTCGCGACGTGTAAGATTGAGTAAATGATGATGTTTTAACAATTTAATTAACTAATACATCCCAAAATCGTCCCAGAACCCGGTGTCATAAGTGCATGAGCAATTTCTAAGAAAAATCAAATAAAATACAATAACCGTCCAGAATACAAATAGGACAGTAAAGAAAGTACAACTCAATACTCTGAAGGAGACTCTGCTGGTTGCAGGTCGTCTCGAGAGGTGCAGTTCACCTAAGTACCCATATCAACCATGCCACGGCGCCAAGCGGGGCCACTAGATATACATGTACCTATGCAACAAAATGCATAACAAGTGTAGCATGAGTACGAAAGCAACGAGTACCCAGTAAGTATCCCGCCTAACCTCGAAGAGGTAGTGACGAGAGGTCGACTTTGACACTTAACAGAGATCAAATTAATATAATCAAGTGTGATGTCAAACATGGATGTTACTATCAAATAACATATAACAACAGGAAAGGACAACTTCTTCTATAAATTATAAATCCCAGTTTCTGTCATCTCAGTTAACCACTCCTATCTTCGGACAATTAAATAGTTCAAATCACATATCGTATCCAACAAATATCATACACAGGAAATGCCGAAGGTCGAACGCCCTGAACCAACATAAATGTAAACTGTGCACTACCGAAGGGTCGAACGGCGCGAACCATAGATGCATCTATTAACATGTCGTGGCATACGACCCGCTTCCATGAGAGTAGTGGAAGAAATCACTTTGCTCGTAGAATATAAGTTGCGAAGCGGTCACACATAAGCATACACATTTAAATAGTCTACCCCGACTATATCGGGAAAACAATTACCCAATAAAATGACAACTTCTCTCTTAATGGTCACAAAGATAGTATTTAAATTTTTTCTAGAAATTCATTTGTCAAGTTCGATAAGGTTTAAACATTTAAATTCGTCAGTAAAGTTACAAGTACGACAAATAAAACATGCTTTTGGGTCCTAGACTACCCAGACATAAGCATAATAGTAGCTACTCACGGACTCTCATCACCTCGTACGTACGTAGCCCCCATACATAGTAGCACATATTTAATTATTTCACCTATGGGGACAGTTCCCTCTTACAAGGATATAAAGGAAATTCACCTCGCTCCGAAGATTCATAACCGACCTCCAAGCCCTTCTGACGACTCACATTGATGCACCACGCCCAAAACTATCCAAATAACGAGCAAACCAATGAAAATATACTCTAATGCTTATAACAATTCAATTTATATAAATTCCCAACTCCGCTCAAAAAGTTGACAAAATTGCCCTTGGGCTCACGTGCCCGGATTCCGAAATTTTTTTTGAAGATAAAGATTACCCATAACTTTAAAAACTCAAATATAGAATTCTCTTTCAATTTCATGCCCAAAGTCGTGGTCAAAATCCAAAAATACACATTCTAGGTCTTTCTTCAAAATCCCAAATTTATACTAATTTCCATGACCAAATCTATATACAAACCTTGTATTTAACTTGTATTGAGTAGAAACAATTTACCTTGACATAGATAACGAAAATCCCCACTTGAAGCTCTCCAAAAATCGCCCAACCAAGTCCGAAATCATCATACAAACCTGCTGAAAACTTCAATCTTGATTCTGAGGTCATTTACTCAAAAATCCAATCTTTGTCAATTCTTCCAGTTTAAGGCTTCCGAAATGAGAACTTTCTTTCCAATTCGACTCCGAACTTTCCCGAAATTCAGTTCCGACCATGACTACAAGTCATAATACCTGAAATGAAGCTACTCATGGCCTTAAACTGCCAAATGACGCTTTAGAGCTCAAAACGACCGATTTCGTTACACCAGGGCCCAAACATTGTCTCAACGTGTCGCCCATACTAAGAATGCATAGGTATTAAGAGACTCTTCAGTTGTTCGCCTAGGGGGTGCAGTGGGTTCTGGCATCTAGTTGATTAGTACGAGCTTGGTGGGGTTTAATTGGTTGATGAGTGGTTGCTATCGTGGTAGGGTCACGAGGTGGTTGTTGATTTGGGGATAGTTGGTGGTATTGGAGAATATTTTGTTCGCATGAGATTTCTACTCAGTGGAAGATACATTTTATCATTCAAGGCACTAGAGGGAGCGAGTTTGACTGTCACGAGAATGGACGTGCGCTTAGTAGATGACTATGAGTATTTTGTGATTGGTGTTGCGAGCTGTGAAGGTTAGTTTTGCGGATCATCAGATGTTGTTTTTTATGGCGTCGCGCCAAGTGGGGGAGTCCAATAACGGCATTCAGATTGCAGATTCAGGCGTTACATCAATTTGGGCTGGAGATGTGTATATATTTATGGTATTGGGAGGTTCCCCAAAATTTGCATATGATTAAGGCATGAGAGCTTGCATGGGATCATTTTGGTGCTTATGGTGTTTATACGTCATTAATGGATCTGCATTTCAGTATTCAAGGGAAGTCAGATAAATAACTTCAGATTCACATGAGGTCTATTCACCGTGGGCATCTTGGTTGCGGCATTACAGGGTGCTTCAGAGGAAATACAGTGGTTTATGAGCTTTTGGGCTACGTGGTTCGTGCTAGGATTTTTTGCATTGGGCTTTGATTGGGATCATTGTGTATAGATAGGGAGAATTGTTATCCTAGAGGAAAGACGAGGAGTGTTCGAAGAAATAGGTCAGCTCTGTGGTGTTGGGTCAACATAACAATTGAAATAATTGGTCCTTTTTGAATGAGAATTCTCTATCGGCATCTGTGGTAGTACTTTTGGGGAAAGTTTGTGTGATTCGGTTGAGTTGGGGAGATGCGGTCCTGATGGCTTATTTACAGGCGGGTGGATCTCGGATAGTTCCCGATGGTGTTGGCCACAACTTGAGTCGTTTGTCTGCTATGGGCATAAGGGATATTTTGTACATTATGGCTTTCTCCTGGATGGATTTTAGAAGTTAATCGAATGTTGGCACTAATGGACATCATAGGCGAAAAACGTGCATTTCAGGAAGGCACCTTGTTTTATGGGTTGCAGATGCTTGGCTAGTGGTATGGTGATTACGGGGTTTTGAGGCTTCTGAGGTTCAAATTTCATCACACGGTTGTGAAATTTACATGGCTGCTTCAGTAAGATGATGGGATATGAGTGATGTATCATTTATTCGAGTAGCGTAGTTGAGTTCGGGTATGGAAATTTTGGTATTCCTGAGGGCTTTGGGCCAGGTGTTCCCATATGCGAGCTATTTCTTGTTTGCGGATTGTGAGGAAATGTTGAGAAAGGGATAACTGATAGAATCTATTATCGATAGGTTGCTATGGACTGTTGGAAGGATATTCACCTAATTGGGAAGAATCAGGATTTGGTTGGGGGTTATTTAAAAACTCAACGAGAATGTGTATTTTATATTAGATCAAGATTGGGTACTCTTGTGAGCTTGATATCACGGTTATGTTACGGGGAAAAATGGATATTACTTGTGCCCCTAGTCTATGTTATGCGCTACTCTCTTATGTTGTGATGGGCTGTGGGGTTGTATGATTATTCTCCATGCATGTTGTAATTCTGTTCAGGCCTTATGGCGATATGGGCAAGATAGCCCCAGTGAAGTTTATTTGCTCACTACACCTTAGTTGTGCTTGCTTTCTTCCATGTTTTATTATTTCTATTCTTTTTCCCATAGTTATACTTGTGCACTTTGCTGTGCTTGACATCAGTATTCATGTGATTAATGAAATCGAGCACTTTGTCTTGATGAGTATTTGGGAGCGGGCTGCATGCCGCAACAAATTTTATGTGGGATACCCCTTCCCTTATGTTTATATTGTGCTTTGTTTTCCCTCTGAGGGATAAGTTGATGAAACTGTACTTTGGCATTATATATTTTGCACTTGTTAGATAATCTTCCTACCTTGATTTCCTTCTATTTTTCTTCATGCCTGGGTTATTGCTTGTTGGGTGTACGGACCCTGTTAGGTGAGAATCTGTGTGGTTCCGTGATGAGTTATTAGTTGGGCTGCTAGTATTGGCTGAGAAGAGGTTCTTAGACCCGAGGTTTGCACTATCGTACTGGGGTGAGGAGTGGTTGGAAGGATGATGATATTTTTGCTCAGATTTGGGCAATGGCTCTTGAGGGACGGGAGAGCTTCTTGGCTTATTGACTTCATGGGTGGTTGCGAGTTTTTGCATGTTTCTTGTGTCATGGTCAACATCGTAGAAGTCCAGAACAAGATTTTATTTAATGTGAAGCATAATGCCGGCATCCAGAGTGTTATTGGACAACTATGATGATCAGAAGATATTACTACGGGCATTTGACTTGTGTGGAACATCATATGATTGTTCTCTAGGTTGAACATGTAGCTCAGTTCAGCTTGATCAGGTTTGTACAGTGTGATGATGCGAGATTCGGGTCCTATGATGAATTTCAGATGTCGAGATTTGGGTTCTGTCGTAAGGTTATGGACTAAGGATGAAGTGAGATCTTCAGTTAAATTGCGTTGTCGGTCCTACATAGGTTTGGATGATGGGAATCATCCCCGGGTGTATGTAAGGAAACCTCATGCAATGATTTGATGGCTTTGGAATGACTCCGGGAACGTTCGAGGACGAACGCATGTTTAAGTGGGGGAGGATGTAACGACCCGACTAGTCATTTTGTAACGACCCGACCGGTCGTTTTGCGTATCAGAACCCCGTTCCCCTAAATGAGACTTCCCGGAGCGGCTTATGATGATTTATGACTTGCGGGGACAGGTGGTTTCAGAAGCGTTTAGAGTGGTATAGGAACACTTGGTTCCTTAAGGTTGGCCTTTAAGGCCAAGTTTGACTTTGGTCAACATTTTGAGTAGACGACCTTGGAATCGAGTTTCGACGGTTCCGGTAGCTTCGTATGATGATTTCGTACTTGGGCGTATGTTCGGAATGGGTTTTGGATGAACCCGGGACATTTCAGCGCCCAATATTGAAATTAGAGTTTCCTTAAGTTTGAAATTTGGTTTGGAACGTCTTTTTGTGTTATCGAGGTCCGAACGGAATTCCGAGACCGAGAATAGTTCCGTTATGTCATTTATAACTTGCTTGAAAAATTTGGGGTCATTCCGAGTAGTATAGGTCGGTTCGGCGCATTGAAAGCGAATTCTAGAACTTTACGTTCAAAGTTTTCTTTAATTTGGTTTTGGGGTCGAATTCTTAGTTTCGTTGTTGTTTTTCACATTCCAAAAATTCTAGCGAGTCTGTATCATGAATACAGACCTGCCAGTGCCTTGGACGGGGTCCCGAGGGGCTCGGGTGAGTTTCTGACCCCTCGGAGTTAAATTCAAAACACCAGATTTTCACTGACTGGTTTCCTTCAGTGCGATCGCAGGTGCATTAATGCGATCGCATAGAAGGAGTTGGCAGGGTGTGAGGAAATGCCCTGTGCGATCGCATGGGCCTGTGTGTGTTCCCACAAGGGTGGTTTTTGGACTGGCCCAGTTTTGTTCTCTACGTTCGCATGTCCCCTTGTGCGATCGCATAGTAGACTTTCAGGGGGGGTCCCGCCGTTGGCTTCTGCGATTGCACTGCCCCAGCTGCGATCGCACACAAGGGGCAGCTAGGCAGTGTTAGTTTTAAACAGGACTTAGTCCCATTTTAGCCATTTTTCTTCACTTGTGGAGATTTTGGGAGCTTTCAAGAGGAGATTTCACCTAGCAACTGAG
Source organism: Nicotiana knightiana (assembly GCA_005239525.1). NCBI lineage: Eukaryota > Viridiplantae > Streptophyta > Magnoliopsida > Solanales > Solanaceae > Nicotiana > Nicotiana knightiana. The sequence continues at coordinate 73,289 of ML397943.1, read as the reverse complement.
AGATAAGTGATTCCTACTATAATTTAAGTTGAATACTTGGATTTTTTAGGTAGATTAACACACTAATTAGTGGAAAATCATGGGTTAGAGTGAAAAACCTAGGTTTTATGGAAAATGGGAGAATTTCCAAGAAATTTGCCATGGAATCATACAAAAACTATATTAATGATCCTTAGGTTATGGGTAAGTGTTTCCTTCGAAAATTTCCGGAATCCGAGCACGTGGGCCCGAGGGTCTATTTTGAGATATTGCAAAGTAGGCTAAATTGCTTAATTAAATAGGGAAATTCCATACTTTTGAGCATATATTGATGTATTTATGTAACATTTGGAAAGTTTCGAGTCTTTGGGTGAGGAATTGGGAGTTTCGGGCGCATTCTTGACTCGGGGAGTAGGTTCGACGCAAGGTGAGTCTCCTTTATTACCTTCTAAGAGGGAATTGTCCCCCTAGGTGATTTAAATTATATGTGTCATGTTTGTGGGGGCTACGTACGTACAAAGTGATGAGATTTCGTACGTAGCAGCTATTATTATTATTATGTCCGGGTAGTTAGGTCCACATTATGCCTTGCGTTCTTCCTCGTAATGAATTATATGTTATGAATTCATGTGTTATGTAGCATTGGTTCCCTGGGATTTATGGAATTTTATAATTTGAAGGAGTTGATTATGGAAATTAATTTTAAAAAGAATATTGTGTGTGCATGTGACCGCTTCGCAATTTACATTCTGCGAGCGGAGTGTGATTTCCCCCACTCTCATGGGAGCGGGCCGTACGCCACCTCGGATTGAAAGATGCACTTATGGTTCGGGTTGTTCGACCCTCGGCAGTGCATAGATATGACTATTTTATGGAAAAGATGCACTTATGGTCCGGGCCGTTCGACCCTCGGCAGTGCACATACATGATTATTTTTATGGCTCAGGCCGGTTGTCCTTATCCCGTATGCGTATGTTAAATTGTTACTGAATTCATAGATATTGATTTGACAGATATTTGGGGGAAGATGAAGTAGTAATTGTTTATTTACTTCCAATATTTACTTGGATTTTAGTGCCTTATATATTTGTTGCCACACTACCTTTACATGCCTACCGTTTTCATCATATTCTGTTAAACTATATTGTTGGACCTTAGTGAGTGTCAAGTCGACCTCTCGTCACTACTTCTTCGAGATTAGACGAGATACTCATTGGGTACATATTTATTTATGTACTCATACTACATTTTTGTACTTAATTGTACAGGTTCTGAGGCTGGTGCACTTGGTTACCAGACGGAGCTCGATTCTGATTATAGTTGGACCTGACTTCACGGTGAGATGCTTCTCCTGACGATCCTCGACAGCACCACGGAGTTTCTTTTTCTTATTTACCGTCTATTTCTTTCAGACAGTGGGACTGTATATTATATCTTTTGTATATTCTGTTAGTATGCCCGTAGGACTTGTAACACTAGTTCCTAGCACACACGTGGTAGTTATTATGGAGTACGGGTCTGTATTTTTATTGGATCACGCCTCCTTATGACCGCTTTTGATTAAAACTGGTTAATTATCCTTTTCGATTTATGTTTCAGACTTTAAAACTTAGTATATGTTGAAATGTTTAAATCAAATAAGAAAGAACCCTTAGTAAATTGAGTTATGGCTTGCCTGACCCTGCTGTTGGGCGCCATCACGACCTAAGTTAGGATTTTGGGTCGTGACAACATGGTATCAGAGCTCTAGGTTCACGTAGGTCTCACAAGTCACGGGCAAACCTAGTAGAGTCTTGCGGATCAATATGGAGACGTCTGTACTTATCTTCGGGAGGCTATAGGGTGTTAGGAAACCTCTCCTTATTTTTATTCTATCGTGCAGTAGATGGTTTACTAAATCTCATTCTTCTATTCTGTTGACCCAAGTCACTGCATGGTTTTGAAGATTGACAAATGCCTACCCAGTTGAACCTGGTCCATTAGGGCAAATATCTCGAACGAACAAATTGGCACAAGAACCGTACATGCACAGGAGATAAATGTGATCTGTGAATTATCCATAAACTAAGAGGTTGTCTCCTAATGCGAAAAGGTTGCAAATTGATAAGGGGTTAGAGTTCGAGTTTATCAAGAACAAAAATAAAGGAAGGAAGTTGAGTTAAACACAAACTCTTCCACCAAGGATGAGTTGCATTAGAACTAAACAAGAACATCTCAACTTCTGGCGCTATATAATGTTGAAATATTCCTACTGAAGATTGATTCTCACAAAGACAAAATTGAAGCAAGAACTGAAGGCAAAATTACCAGAGAAATTTTGCAACCAGAATCCTTGTGCGACACAAAGGCTACTGACCAGCTTGAAGAACCAGTTCCATCTGTTTGTCCTTCGAGTCTAGTTGGTTGTAGAAGGTGATTTAATATTGTATCTTTTAGCTTTATTAGAAGCAATTGTAATAGGTACACGTTGTTCAAGTTAGAGTTAACTTGAATCTTGTCGCAATTAGCAAGAGGCTAGGTTGCTACAAAGAGATTAGAGTTAGTCCTTAGGTTTACAAAAGAGTTTATGTTGTAAATGATGTTTGGCTCAGAATTGTAGTGAAGAGTTTGGGAAAATCCTATTGAGGAGTAGGTCGTGGTTTTTTTCACCTTTTGAGCCAGGTGTTTTCCACGTAAAAATCTATGTTTTTACTTTACTGCATTTATTATTCCGCAACAGTAGAAGTTGGAACACCAAGAAGAACCACATTCTTCTATTGAGACAACACTCGAAAATTGGACACCACACAAATCACCCCCCCCCCCTCTTGTGTGGTATTGACGTATAAAACATCATATTCTCTCACAGATGGTGAGGATGCGTGCATCCGAGGTTCCACACCCGGGAGGGGCCGCTACCCCCGTTGTCCGAGGCCGTGACAGAGGTCGGGGGAGGGCACCGGCCTGAGGTAGTGGACAATGGCGTCCCAGGGCTATTCCAGTTGCACCACCACTAGAGGATCCTACTATAGAGGAGCAGGGTGAGGTGCCCCCAGCAGATCCTGCTCCAGTGGACTTTATGACGGTGCAAGGCTTCCAGGAGATCATGGGCCGTATGATGCGGTTTATGGACACTATGTCCCATGCTGATTTATTTCCAGCAGATCCTGCCACATCCCAGGC
>ML397943.1:32489-69262 GCA_005239525.1 Nicotiana knightiana | reverse complement strand
GGGGGGGGAGGGCCCAGACTCCTACAGCCCAGGCTGCAGGTCAGGCAGCATCATTACATCATACCCTGAATACACTGCCCGTGGGTGGAGTTCAGCCTATAGCAGCAGCACCTGAGCCCAGACCAGCTGCGGGCGGCGATCCGCAGAAGTTATTGGATAGATGGACTCGATTTCACCCTCTAGTCTTCGGGGGTGAGAGAGGCGAAGATGTCCAGGGTTTTGTGGATAGGTGCAGGGCAAGACTGCACAACATGAGGATATTGGAGTCCCATGGAGTGGATTTCACTACCTTTCAGTTAGAGGGCAGTGCTCGCAGGTGGTGGTAGTCCTATATTCTCAGTAGGCTAGTGGATTCTCCTCCTGTCACTTGGGAGAAGTTCACGCAGATGTTTCTGGATAGATATATCCCACCCTCTGAGAGGGAAGAGTTGCGGTATCAGTTTGAGCAGCTAAAGGAGGGAAAAATGTCAGTGACAGACTATAAGGCCAAATTTTCAGAGTTGTCTCACCATGCACTCATGATACTACCTACTGATACCGAGAGGGTGCGGAGATTTGTGGCTGGGTTGCATCCAAGTATTGTAGATATGTAATTTTTGAACCTCCCCGAGGTTTTACACACTTTAACGTTTAAATATGTGGTTTACGTCTAATATCTCTTTTACTTTATTTTAAGCACACAAATTTAAAATTACAAAAATAGTTCCATATTTCTTTATTTAATTCTCGTATTAGGTATTTTTAGAAGGATATATTACATTGAACCTATTTTATTTTAATATAATCTTTGAAAATGCCAAAAATAGTTTCAACCTTAATTTTTAGTTTCATTTTAAATATAATAATTTATTAAAATCAATTAAGAACTATTTTATATTTTTTCTTATGAGTATTTTAGAAGTTAAATTAAATTTTCAGCATTTTTTTTAGACCAATTTTATAAAGTTTTGGCCAAATTTTTAACCCCGTTAAGCCTAAACCCCCAAGAGCCCAAATCCTTTTTACCCTAACACTAATACACCCTAATAAAAAGACACCATCAGCACACACACCCTAATACCTTACACACAAAAAAGGGGAACCTCTTCTTCACTACCCCTAGCTTCCGCCGCCGCCAGCCATGGACCCCCTCTGAATACTGTCGTTTTCCCACCAATCCACCGACCGCCAGCAACTCGCCATCAAAACCAGACGCGTCACCACCCATTACAACCAAATACCTCAACCTTATCCAGACCTCCGCCGGCCAGACCATACCAAGAAACCACCACACTCTCACCCAAGCTTTTGCCGCGACCCCCTCTCAAAGTCGCCGGAATTCCTCCATAACCACCAACTCAGCCAACTCCCTTCTTCTTCCACACCCTTACAATGCTAGACACCCCAGGAATAAACCTCATTTCCCCTCCTTTACAAGACCCCACTGTCCGAAACACACAAAAACAGAAGAGAGAAATATGCACACACACCCACAAAGCAGCAACGAATTAGTCTAAAGTAAAAACGGTAGATTTGTGTGTAGATGAAAGTCCAGTTTCGAGTCTATCAAGCAGGGCATTTTCATTCGAGTTCTCGGTGCACGGTTCGTTGTATTTTTAAGTTCAAAGAAGTAAATAATCAATTTTCAGTTAATTGAGGTTCACTCTATTCTCTGTTCTTTACTCAATTAAAATTGTCTTATGGGTGGTCACATGTTTGATATATTGTTTATTTACTGGTGTTCATAACTTGAAGTAGATTCTTAGTTGTTCTAAATTATGGTTTAAGTTAATTACATAATTTGAATCAGTATTGTTTAAATAGTAAATAAGGATTTAGCCAAGAAATGGTAGTTATTATTCATTAACAGATCATATGAATTTGGTTGTGTGGGGTACGGACGCTAGTAATGAAAGTTAAGTTTAGCATGCTAACTGTTTTGTTCTATTGGTTTAATCGCTAGTAGCATGTAGTGTTTCTTCCACTATTTAGTATGTTGATTCTTTGAGTTTAATTCCCAGCACTTTGCATGCTGATTGATGAATTGTAATAAGCTTAATGGTTTCTTAAATAGAAAAATGGGTCTCGAGTTTAAGGATGGAAGAATGGACCTTGGGGGTTCAATTTTGTATTAATTTCATCACCCATTCTTTCCTTAATAAACCATAAGCTGGTGTATTTATTCACATAATCTATCATTGTGGTTATGTACACGTCCGTGTAATTAGATTTTTTCAAAAATAAAACCAGGGTACACGTTCGCATGACTTTGGCCAAATAATTTTAATATCAAGGGCTACTAATTATGTACACGTACGCGTGACATGGTTTTTAGCGCGCTGAATAAGATGAGTACACGTACGCGTGACACGTCTCAGGATAATAATTAAAAGCGGTAAATGTAAAAATGCACATACGTATAAAATCAGTAATTAAACAATTTAGGCCAAGTTGAATCATTAAGCGACCGTGCTAGAACGACAGAACTCGGGAATGCCTAACACCTTCTCCCGGGTTAACATAATTCCTTACCCGAATTTCTGGTTCGCAGAAAATTTAAATAGAGTCAAAAATTATTCCTCGATTCAGGATTTAAACCTGTGACTTCGGACACCATAAACTATCCCAAGTGGCGACTCTAAATTTAAAATAAAATAATCCCGTTTCGATTGTCACTTAAATTGGAAAAACTCCCTTATTACCCTTACCCAGGGTAGTGAAAAAAGAGGTGTGACAGCTCTGGCGACTCTGCTGGGGATAGAACTCAGAATCTCTGGTTCAGGGTTCAAGAATTCGAGCTTTTTAATGTAATTTTACTCGGCTTTTATGATTGTTGATTACTGTATTTTGTGGGCCTAATGTGCTAATTGTCACTATTTTACCACTTTAATATTATTTGATCTGTATTTAAATTGCCTTCTTACGCCTCTCCTCTGAGTCTTCTAAAAAATGGTGCACACGTTCGCGTGGCCCGCTTTTCTGTTAGAGGTCGTACCAAATAAGAACGAGGATGGATCAACAACAAGGCCGGGTAGACTTTCATGCTCCCGGTACATTGCCCCCACCTCGGCTCGAGCTGTCCGTTCGCGTAACCCAAGTCTAGAACACAACCCCAGGTTTAAACCTAGAATAACAAAACCCCATGCCGGACCCCTATTAGGAACAATTATTTGCATCACGTGTATTGACTTAGGGGACTCAATACAGGGGTTGGGTCCGTCTAGGAGAGGTGCACCCAAATAAAAAGACCATCTTGATGCATTTTATGTGCTACATTTTGCATTCTTCAAGGGTAAAAAGGGTCATTTGGCGGACCGATGATGATTGAGGGTAAATGAGAAAGAAAAGAGGGTTAAGTGTGAAAAGGAATCAAGTGAGGCCCAAGGATATTGTTCTTTCACAATTTTTTCAAGAAAAGACAAAAAAAATGAAAAATAAAAAAATCCAAAAAGATTTTACATGTTTCATCTTTTTTCAAAAGAAAAGAAAAAAAAAACCTAAAATATGTTTTTTCCAAGTCAGTGTTTTTTGTAATTTCTATCTTGTATCCAATCTTCCCGAGCTACGGATACCTGATTCTTGTCTTTCGGGGCGGGATACGTAGGTAGCTCACATAGGGTCTGGTCTTCCTAGTGAGTCTTAGGTTCCTGGCTTCGGGGGGTCGTAGCCAAATCTTGCATATTTAGCCACGTTTGGCCACATATGTTATTTTTGCAAAATAGGGTTGTTTTCTCAAAGTAATTTGTTATTTCATGTCTTAAGAGATCTAAGTCCACAACAAGGTGTCATATCAATTCTAAGGTCCATTCCTGTTTAATTTGCATGTCCAGCCACTTTTGGCCACATTGGTCATTCTTGCAAAATATGGTCATTTTCACAAAAGTGGCTCAATGACCCATGTTCTTAGAATCTTGAGTCCAAAACTAGGTGTCATATTACTTTAAGGCTCATCCCTGTTGAATTTGCATCTCTAGTCGTGTTTGGCCACATCGGCCATTTTTGCAAAATGGGTCTTTTGTAAAGTAATTCCTAGGGACATGATTGTTGGGAATTTGAAGTCATATAAGTCTTAGTAAGGTATTTTCATGCTTTTGAGGTAACCTTGTTGAGTTTGCACCAATAGCCACCCTTGGCCACGTAGGTCATTTTGCAAAAATAGCTCAATCATGTCTTGCATGTGTCCAATAGGAGGTATTGTGGCGTCGCATTGCGTCTGGAGTCACTAACTCTGTTTGGTCTTATTTTTCTCATACAGGTGTGTATTTACTTACCAGAGAATGATGGATACCCCAGGACCATTCCAGTTAGGACTGTTGCATACACGAGCTGCTTGAAGAAACTTTTATTTTTGAGTCTATTTTATGTTGTCTTTTAATTTTTAGTCATGCAAAGTAGTATCGAGTCTGTCGGTCTAGTTAAGATTGTCGAGTCTTTTGTTATAGTACTTCTTGTCTTGTATTTGAAAAACCAAAAAATTATAAATGAAAAAATCCAAAAAGATTCTTGATTTTAGTTTATTTTATTCATCTTCTCCAGAACTACGTTTGATCTGATTCATGTGGAATATGATACGTGGGCAACCTACATAGGGTTCGATCGAATTATTATAAAAAAAAAGAAGAAAAAAAAAGAAAAAAAGCAGAGAGAGAGATGAAGTTGTGGGTGAAAAATCATTGAAAGAAAGAGCGATAATCGTAAAGAAAAGAGAGGAAATTAAGAAGGAAAGAGAAAGGAGAGTAAAATCGGGATGATGCCATATGACCCTCAGACCCTCAAAGCTATTTTAGAACCGTTAATTATCGCTAGGTGCATTGCACGCAATGTGATATGTATATATGATAAATGCCCTAACGCTAACATGTTGGCTTTGTTTTGCTCTTCTTTGTTACCTTTATTGTTATCATAAAAGAGGGTGGTTAGTTTGTGGCACTTTGGCGATTCATCCATACAACACTAGGTCAAAGCACCAGACAGTCATGAATACCAAAGAAACAGACACAGGAGTTGTGGACCCGCCGAGGGAAACTATTGAGTTAGAATCGGAACTGAAAGAGGAGCTCCGTAGGGTAAAACATCAGATGACAGAAATGTATCAGTTCTGGGTTAGTGGACACCCTCCACCTTAATTCCCTACCAGCTATGCAGAAAGCCCTGCTTCCATTCCACCACTATCTCGAGCCCAAATGTCCAACACCGTTGACCTTTCCCCACAACATGCACCAGGCTTCATCCTTACCACTCCTACCCCGACACTTTGTCTCATAATTTACATGCCCCACCAACCAAAACAACTTCATACCCCTCTCCAACATCTGCTCCTATTTTTGTACCCCCTCCACAAGCTACCCTCCACCAATTCTCTAGTGAGCCCGCATTCCCGGCTCCAGATACCCAATACTATGCCCCGGAACCCACCTTTAAAGTCCCAGATCCTTACTCCTACACTCCTCACTTTGAGCCTCATTTTGAAATTGAGAAACCACCCAAGAATGCAGAGCAGGAGGAGATATCTAGAAAGGTAAAGAGTTTGGAGCAGTCATTGAGAAATATGCAAGGGTTAGAAAGCCAGGTGAGCATAACCTATAAGGATTTGTGTTTGTTCCCTGATGTCCAATTGCCTGATGGGTTCAAGATGCCCAAGTTTGACTTGTATGAGGGACACGGGGATCCAGTAGTTCATCTCAGAGGTTATCGCAGTAAAATGAGAGGCGCCGCGGGAAAGGATGAATTGTTGATGGCATACTTCAGCCAGAGTCTGAGTGGGGCAGCTTTAGAATGGTACACCCGCCAGGACGTCAGCACTTGGTTCACATGGGACGATATGGATCAGGCTTTTGCCAGGCACTTTCAGTACAATATAGACATTGTCCCGAATCACCTATCTCTGACCAAGGTGGAAAAGAGGCAAAGCTTTAGAGGATATGGCATCCGTTGGAGGGAGCAAGCTGCCTGAGTCAATCCACCGATGGAAGAAGCTGAGATGGTTGAGTACTTTCTTCAAGCTCAAGAGCCTACTTACGTTGGGCATTTGATCTCGGCTGTGGGTAAGCCTTTTAATGATGTGATGAAAATGGGAGAAATGGTAGAAGATGGGTTGAAGTCAAGAAAGATCATGAGCTATTCTGCCTTAAAAGCCATAACACAGGCAATTCAAAACGACACAGGAAGCTTGTTGTGTCAAAAGGAACATGATGATGTTGCCATGGTTGTCTCAGGATCACGACATGGCCCAACGAGTCCGCTTCACCAATACACTCAGCCCCGACCCCGACCCCAAACCTATCCCCGAGCTCCACATAATCCACCTCAGTATTACCCTCCGAACCACATCCGGTCATCTATCCAACCATTGGGTCACTCCTTATGGCGAGCGCCAACACTGCATAACACACTCTTACCTTCACAACATTTTCGAGCATCCAACAACCCTAGAAAATAGGGGCATGGAGGGGAACAAAGGCAAAGAAATAATTTCACGCCAATCGGAGAATCCTACACAAGCTTGTGTGAAAACTTAAAGCATTCTGGCCTAATTGAGCCACTCCTCGGCTATACTCCGGACCCATATGCAAAATGTTTTGATCCTGCTGTACGGTGCATGTACCACTCTAATGTCCAAGGGCATAACATTGAAGATTGTCGTGCTTTAAAAAGGGAAATAGAAAGAATGATTCAAGAAGGGATAATTGTGATCCAGGACATTGACACCTAGAATATCGCGCAGAATCCTTTACTTGCACATGGCGATGCACACTTTGTGGGAATGATGCGTGGTGACATGGAGTATGAGAATCCTCTCGAAAACTTGCCGGCTGAAATTGAAGAAGGCCATGGTGATTCTGGTGAGCAAATTTGTGGCTAAATGTTAATCTTAGCAATTGAAAAGGCGTTCCTTCCTCACTAGGAAGGGATCTTGGTAGCTTGTTTTGATGTTTTTCTATTATCTTGGTTATTTCAGGGTTGGGATCCAGATTTTATTTGTTTTATTGAGTCAAGCCCTTTTATCCCTCTATACTATTTGTGTGAGTCTTGTCTGTGTGTTTTGTTACTATTTTCATTATCCAGGTTATTTTAGGATTGTAGCTCGAGTTTTAGGTTATTTGTCTTGTCGTTAAACCCTTCCATCCTTTACTCAATGAAATACAGTTTGTCATTTTGTGTCATTATATGCTTAGTTCTCTTCACGCCAGCTTTAGTGACATGACATGCATGCAGAGTTTTTAGCCAGATCTTGAAAGCCAGTCTAATCATGGAATAATGAAACAGAACTTTGAATATGATAAAAGGATGAATTTGAGGAAACAAGTAAATATTCACGTATTCTAAGATAACTTGAATCTTGAATTGAGTGAAACTGAGGCGGTTAGCCCAGAAAATCAAGAGGTTGATAAGAGCATACAACAAGGAAATGTCTCTCAAGCAGTTTGAGGTAGATCAGTCAGTGTTGAAATGCATTTTCCCACATCAAGATAAGGTTGAGTCAAGTCTTCTTCGAGCTGGCAAGGGTCATTCATTGGGACAAAGGTATTGTCCATTGGAACTTTTTGTTCATATTGATGCCATCAAGAGACATTGTGCATGGTTCGTCGACTTATTTTCAATTGCATTGTTTGTACTTGGCACTCTTAAAGTTTGGTATGACGAAGGCATTTTATTCTGCTACCCTAAACACTTTTGTCTTTTGCTTCCCATTTTGAGCCTTAATTTGTTTTCTTTCATACCCCTCTTTTGGAATCAGAAATAGAGTTAGGAAATAGAAAGTATCGAAAAACAAAAACAAAAAAAGAAAACAGAAAAAGAGAAAAAAGAAATGAAAAAGAGAAAGCAGAAAAAGAAAAAAAGTAAAGGAAAATGAGAAAAGGAAAAGAAAAGAAAAAGGAAGGAAAAGAAAAAAAAAGAGAAAAAACAAAGAAAAATGAGAAAAACAAAACAAATTGTTCTTTTAGAACTACGTTCGACCTGATTCCTTTTAAGGATACGTAGGCAGCCTCACTCTGAGGTTCGGTCCTATCAAAGCAAAAATCCAAAAAAAAAAATCCCCAAACTCCAAGAAACTGGGACAGAAGTTTTAATTTTGCAAAAAATCTGATTCCAAAAGTTGTAATTTTGAACCCTTTCATCTTAAATTATTTTGAGCCTTCGTGCCACCCTTTCTTTCCAACCCTGTCCAAAAGCCTACATTACGGTCCAAAGAAAGACCTTCTGATCAATCTTTGAGGATGCCATATCAAATGTGTGGTAAAAGTATGATGTTCTTGTATCATGGGTAATACCTTGTTCTCAGCACAAAGAGAGAAAACGAAAAAATGAGAGAGTCTTATCGGTGAAAACTCTCATAGGCACCGTAAGGCAACAGTGAGTTGAGAAAAAGAGCAAAATGAGAGAAACTTGATGGTGAAAACCCTTCAAGGCACTACAAGTCGGCTGAGGATTGTGGATCAAATAGGACAATTGGAGCGCTGAAGCCCAGTTTCACAGCTTAGAGGCATAACAAGAGTTGAAGATTAGACTCGCTTGACAGATCAGGCCGCTTATTCCAAAATGCATGTCATGGTCACTGGAGATGGCCTTCAAATCAGATTTGTTAATATTTTGTTCTTTTTCTTGGGAAATATATTTTCTTGTTAGATACCATCTCTTCTCATTTATATCCTTATTTTTTTCCTTTTGTTTTGTGTGAGTCCCCTTTCAGTCTGTTTTGTTGAAACAAGTGAGAAATGACTTCAAAATATGCTACCAGCTTTTTAATCACACAAAGCCGAGTCTAGAAAGCACATCAAATTGGCATAAGACACAGGAAAGTGACGTGTGCACTGAGTTGGTGATAATAGATGTTCTTTGGGATTCATATGAAATGCAAAAGTTCGGTAAATGTCAATTCATGAGCTATACATCGGGTATAAGGTGTTGGGTTTGAACGGATCAGAGGTGTTTTCATCGATAAGGGTTGACAGAGAAAGTGATTAACCAATAACAAGCAAGGTCTTCCAAGTGGAAATCAAAGTTATCATGGCAAGTGAAGGAGAAAAAGCCCTCAAGGTCAAGGCCACAAACTAACCACCATGTTTAAACTCACAAGTTTTTCTTTGTCTGAAACAGGGATGAAGGCTATGTTCACATCAAAGCTTGAATTTTTCAGGTGTAATGCCCCAATTCTGATTATACAAAGGTTATTGAGAAGATCACACATCACCCTTAGGAGATTCACTTCCTAGTCTGGGTCTTTCAAATATATTTTTGTTTAGGAGACGCATTTCCTAAATTGAGATTCTACCCATAGGAGACGCACTTCCTAGATTTGGTCATTTAAATTCATCCCTAGGAGATGCACGTCCTAGTCGGAGTCATTGAAGTATCACCCATAGGAGACGCACTTCCTAGTCTAGGTCTTTCAAATATATTTTTTTTAGGAGATTCACTTCCTAAATTGAAATTTCACCTATAGGAGACGCACTTCCTAGTTTGGTTAATTTAAGTTCATTCCTAGGAGACGCACTTCTTAGTGTGAGTCGTTCAGGTTATGTTTTATTCTAGGAGACACACTTCCTAGTTTGAGTCATTGAAGTTTCACCCCTAGGAGATGCACTTCCTAGTTAGTTTCACCCCTAAACAAGTTCATTAGAATAAAATCTAAAATAACTTGCATAATGAAACTACAAAGTAATGAAGAAAATCTGTACAAATTGATGTCTTGCCGTCCATCTCTTCGAATCCCTCTCTAAGTTGTGTTTTTGGGGTCTATTTATAAGTTTAGGACAAACCCTAAACGTGTAGGAGACTTTTATTTCAACCGGTAAACACTTAAACTCGTCAAAACTCGAAATTGACCAGAACCAGGAGACCAGGCGTTTTGGCTCTAAGGCCTGGATAAGGCCAGGCCAGGCCTGGCTTTAGGAGGCTAACGCCCCCTAACGCCAGGGCCAGCCTGGCTTTAGAAGGAAAATGCCTGGATAAATCCAGGGTGTTCCCTCTTCGCCTCTCAAGAGTATTTTCGACGTATTTGCATCCATTTAGCTCGGTTTCCATCTCCAATTCACCTACACATGAAATAAATTCCATTAAGCACATAAAAAGTGTATTTTTTTTTATCATTAATGCACATAAACTGTAAGGCATATAACATGTTAAACTATGAATTCTAGCCTCGCATCAAGACGCAATTCCTAGTTTGAGTCGTTTGAGTTCACCCCTAGGATACGCACTTCCTAGTCTGGGTTTTTTAGGATATACTTTAGGAGACGCACTTCCTAAATTGAAATTTCACCCCTAGGAGACGCACTTCCTAGCTTGGTTCATTCAAGTTTCATCCCTAGGAGACGCATTTCCTAGTCTGAGTCATTCGCGTTTTATTCCTAGGAGACGCACTTCCTAGTTTGGTTCATTCAAGTTTCACCCCTAGGAGATGCACTTCCTAGTCTGAGTCTTCCAAGTTCTATTTTGCTTAGGAGACGCACTTCCTAAATTGAGATTCTACCTTTAGGAGACACACTTCCTAAACTGACATTTTACCCCAGGAGACGCACTTCCTAGTTTGGGTCATTTAAGTTCATCCCTAGGAGACGCACTTCCTAGTTTGAGTCATTCAAGTTTCACCCCTTAGGAGACGCACTTCCTAATTTGGGTCATTTAGGTTTTACTCTTAGCAGACGCACTTGCTAGTCAAACATTCTTGGTTTTACTCACAAGAGACACACATCCTAGTCGAGTCTTTAGTTTATTCTCATCATTGCATCAATGGCATAAGTGGTCTATAGTTTTTCTAATAACTCATAAATCTCCCAAGTGCAAACTGGGGCATAAAATTTTGTTTGTTTTGTTATTTTGATTCCAGGCACCCACCTGGAGAACGAGGGAAGTCATTTCAGAATTCAATTCATGTTAGAAGTAGCAGAAGCTCGCGGAAAGAATGCGAGTCGACAATAGATGACCAACAGAAGTAGTCTCAATCCAGAATAAAAGAAGAAAAGAAAAAAAAAGCATCCAAAATGCAGAAGCGGAGACAAGATATGGACTGCTCAAGACATGACTGAGTCACGAGCTTTGCATGTCCCGTCATGATCCTAAGAGTTGAAGAAGAATGAACTAGCACCTGCAACTAGCAAACGTCAAGGTTCAAATCTAAAGTTGACATGAAGACCATTCAAGACTCAAGATCAAGCTTCAGAAGACTTATAGATAGGAATCTTGTAACTCATAGCTGTCAGGCTTAGCTAGTCTTTTTTATTTTTTATTTTGATGTAATAACAGGGCCGCGTAGCGGAACCTTGATGGAACGACACCTCAATCGACTCTCCACCACGGTATACTCCACCACTGTTCCTACTTCTGAACTACACGTGGCGTGATTCCTTTATAGCCAAGGATATGTAGGCAACTCAGATACCTGGGCTCGGTCACATTCTCCTTTCTTTTAGTTTTAATCTCTATAAATAAGGGTCGGGTCAAAAAACCTGTCTCGTCGTTCTTTGTCTGAAAACTCTTCGCGTTTCCAGTCAAAGAGAGGCAACTGTAGACATGTAATCTTTGACCCTCCCCGAGATTTTACACACTTTAACGTTTAAATATGTGGTTTAGGTCTAATATCTCTTTTACTTTATTTTAAGCACACAAATTGAAAATTACAAAAATAGTTCCATATTTCTTTATTTGATTCCCGTATTAGGTATTTTTATAAGGATATATTACATTGAACCTATTTTATTTTTAATATAATCTTTGAAAATACCAAAAATAGTTTGAACCTTAATTTGTAGTTTCATTTTAAATATAATAATTTATTAAAATCAATTAAGAACTATTTTATATTTTTTCTTATGAGTATTTTAGAAGTTAAATTAAATATTCAGCATTTTTCTTAGACCAATTTTATAAAGTTTTGGCCCAATTTTTAACCCCCTTAAGCCCAAACCCCCAAGAGTCCAAATCCTTTTTACCCTAACACTAATACACCCTAAAAAAAAAGACACCATCAGCACACACACACCCTAACTCCTTACACACAAAAAAGGGGAACCCTTCTTCTTCACTCGCCCTAGCTTCCGCTGCCGCCAGCCATGGACCCCCTCTGAATGCTGTCGTTTTTCCACCAATTCACCGGCCACCAGCAACTCGCCGTGAAAACCTGCCGCGTCACCACCCATTATAACCAAATCCCTCAACCTCATCCAGACCTCCGCCGGCCAGACCATACCAAGCAACCACTACACTCTCACCCAAGCTTCTACCGCGACCCCCTCTCAAAGTCGCCGGAATTCCTCCATAACCACCAACTCAGCCACCTCCCTTCTTCTTCCACACCCTTACAACGCTAGACACCCCAGGAATAAACCTCATTTCCCCTCCTCTACAAGACCCCACTGTCCGTAGCATAAAAACAGAAGAGAGAAATATGCACACACGCCCACAAAGCAACAACAAATTATTCCAAAGTAAAAACAACAGATCTGAGTGTAGATGAAAGTTCAGTTTCGAGTCTATCGAGCAGGGCATTATCGTTCGAGTTCTCGGTGCGCGGTTCGTTGTAGTATTGAGTTCAAAGCAGTAAATAATCAATTTTCAGTTAATTGAGGTTCACTTTATTCTCTTTCTTTACTGAATTAAAATTGTATTATGGATGATCACATGTTTGATATATTGTTTATTTGCTGTTGTTCAGAACTTGAAGTAGATTTTTAGTTGTTCTAAATTATGATTTAAGTTTAATTACATAATTTGAGTCAGTATTGTTTAAATAGTAAATAAGGATTTAGCCAAGAAATGGTAGTTATTGTTCATTAACAGATCATATGAATTTGGTTGTATGGGGTATGGACGCTAGTAATGAAAGTTATGTTTAGCATGCTAGCTGTTTTGTTCTATTGGTTTAATCGCTAGTAGCATGTAGTGTTTCTTCCACTCTTTAGTATGTTGATTCTTTGAGTTTAATTCCCAGCACTTTGCATGCTGATTGATGAATTGTAATAAGCTTAATGGTTTCTTAAATAGAAAAACGGGTCTCGAGTGTAAGGATGGAAGACTAGACCTTGGGGCTTCAATTTTGTATTAATTTGATCACCCATTCTTTCCTTAATAAACCTAGTGTATTTACTCACATAATCTATCATTGAGGTTGTGTACACGTCCGCGTGACATAATTACAATTTTTTCAAAAATAAAACCAGGGTACACGTTCGTGTGATTTTGGCCAAATAATTTTAATATCAAGCGCTACTAATTATGTACATGTACGCGTGGCATGGTTTTTAGCGCGTTGAATAAGATGAGTACACGTACGCGTGACTCGTCTCAGGATAATTACTAAAAGCTGTAAATGTAAAAATGCACATAGGTATAAAATCAGTAATTAAACAATTTAGGCCAAGTTTAATCATTAAGCGACCATGCTAGAACCACGGAACTCGGGAATCCCTAACACCTTCTCCCGGGTTAATAGAATTCCTTACCCGGATTTTTGGTTTGCAGACAATTTAAATAGAGTAAAACATTCTTCCTCGATTCGGTATTTAAACCGGTGACTTAGGACACCATAAACTATCTCAAGTGGCGACTTTGAATTTTAAATAAAATAATCCCGTTTCGATTGTCACTTAAATATGAAAAACTCCCTTATTACCCTTACCAGGGGTAGTGAAAAAGGAGGTGTGACAGGTATTAGGGCCACCATGGCCCGAGAGGTGGAGATGGGTACTCCTTATCATCTCGTGGTAGAGATTGCTCGCATGATCGAGGGGTATCTGTCGAGGAGAAGGGAGCATGTGCAGCATGACAAGAGGGCTAGATTCTCCGGAGATTTCAGAGGTGCCCCAGTTAGGGGCAGAGGTCAGTTTAGCAGTAGTCAGCCCAACAGGCCTTCATACTCAGCACCTCCACCACCTCCCTGAGGTGTTCTAGCGAGACCTCATTTCAGCGTCATGCCAGAGCATTCCTACCATCCTACCATTCAGAGTTGACCTAGTGGTTATCCTAGTCATCCGAGACCCTCCAGCCCCTACTTCAGTGTTATGCCAATGGCTCACATCGCTCTCCAGCCATTCAGGGTTCTTCTTCGGGGCAGCAGGCAATTGCACCTGGAAGTTGTTACGAGTGTGGGGGCCAGGTCATATGAGGAGGCATTGCCCAAGTTTCGGGGCAAGGCGGTGCAGCAGGCTTATCAGCCGATGGGTCTAGCACCAGTAGCCCGGCCACCTAGAAGTGGAGGACAGGTCGGCAGGGGTCGTACGAGAGGTGGAGGAAAGTCAGGGGGAGGCCAGTTAGCTCCTGTGCACCCCGGTGGAGCTCAGTCTTTCGGTGCTCCAACTAGATTCTATGCCATTCCGGCTCGATCAGATGCAGTGGCCTCAGATGCCATGATCGCATGTATTATCTCAGTATGTGGTAGAGAGGCTTCAATATTATTTTATCCAGGATCCACCTATTCATATGTTTCAGCATTATTTGCTCATTTTCTGGATGCTCCTCGTGAGTCCTTGGGTTCTCCTATATATGTGTCCGCTCCTGTGGGTGATTCTGTGTTGGTAGACCGGATCTATAGGTCTTGTGTGATCACCTTCTGTGGGTTCGAGACCAGAGTGGACCTTTTATTGCTCGACATGGTTGATTTTGAGGTTATTCTAGGCATGGATTGGCTCCTTATCACGCCGTGCTAGACTGCCATGCCAAGACAGTTACATTAGCCATGCCCGAGTTGCCTAGGCTGGAGTGGAGAGGTTCCTTAGTTAGTGCATCCAACCGGGTTATTTCATTCATGAAGGCTCATGAGTGTGAGGGGAGCTTTCAGAATCTCAAGGCGGCATTGACTTCAACACCAGTTCTGTTATTGCCTTCCGGTTCTGGGATGTATACAGTATATTGCGACGCTTCATGCGTTGTCTTGGGTGTGTGTTGATGCAGGAAGGGAGTGTTATTGCTTATGCTTCGCGCCAGCTAAAGGTTCATGAGAAGAACTACCCTGTTCACAATTTGGAGTTGGCGGCGATTGCTCATGATCTTAATATTTGGCGGCACTACTTGTACGGGGTGTCCTGTGAGGTTTATACAGACCACCGCAGCTTGCAGCACTTGTTCAAGCAGAGGGATCTTAATCTGAGGCATCGCAGATGGCTTGAGTTGTTGAAGGATTATGATATCACTATTCTTTATCATCGGGGAAAGGCAAATATGGTAGTAGATGCCTTGAGTAGGAAGGCAGAGAGTATGGGTAGCTTGGCTTATATTGCAGCAGAGGAGAGACCTCTAGCCTTGGACATTCAGTCCTTGGCTAATCGCCTGGTGAGGTTAGACCTTTCAGAGCCTTGCCGAGTTTTAGCACATATGGTTGCTCAGTCTTCGTTATTGGGGGAGATTAAGGCTCGGTAGTTTGATGATCCGTACTTGGCAGAGCTACGGGAGACAGTGGTTCAGGGTGGTGCCAAGGAGGTTACTATTGGCGAGGATGGTGTTCTGAGACTTCAGGGCCGTTTATGTGTTCCTAATGTCGATGGCCTGAGAGGGAGGATTCTAGAGGAGGCACACAGTTCTCGGTATTCTGTTCTCCCTGGTGCTACGAAGATGTATCGCGATATGAAGAAGCATTACTGGTGGAGGCGGATGAAGAGGGACATTGTGGCGTATGTGACTAGGTGTCTTAACTGCCAGCAAGTTAAGTATGAGCACCAGAGGCCAGGAGGCCTACTTCAGCAGATGCCCATTCTTGAGTGGAAGTGGGAGCGCATCACTATGGACTTCGTGGTTGGTTTTCCTCAGACTTTGCGGAAGGTTGACGCGGTTTGGGTCATTGTGGATAGATTGACCAAATCGGAACATTTCATTCCAGTGGCTACTACATATACTTCTGAGAGATTGGCACAGATCTACATTCGGGAGATAGTCCGAGTGCACGGTGTGCCGGTGTCCATTATATCAGATCGAGGTCCTCAGTTCACCTCACACTTCTAGAGAGCATTGCATAGTGAGATAGGTACCCAGATAGATCTCAGCACAACATTTCACCCTTAGACTGATGGTCAGTCAGAGCGTACTGTTCAGATATTGGAGGACATGCTCATGGCATGTGTGATTTTGGAGGTCAGTGGGACCAGTTCTTTCCTTTGGCCGAGTTTGCTTACAATAATAGTTACCAGTCCAGCATCGAGATGGCTCCATTTGAGGCTTTGTATGGTCGGCGATGTCGTTCTCCTATCGGGTGGTTTGAGCCTGGTGAGGCTAAGTTATATGGCACCGACCTGGTGAGAGTTGCTTTGGAGAAAGTGAAGTTGATTCAGGAGAGGCTCCACACAGCGCAGTCCAAACAGAAGAGTTACGCGGATCAGAAGGCGCGTGATGCATCATTTATGGAGGGAGATAAGGTTCTGTTGAAAGTCCCGCCGATGAAGGGTATTATGAGGTTCGGGAAGAAGGGAAAGCTGAGCCCGAGGTTTATAGGTCCTTTCAAAGTATTGAGGCGAGTTGGAGGGGTTGCTTATGAGCTTGCTTTACCTACCAGTTTATCAGGAATTCATCTGGTCTTTCATGTATCCATTCTCCGGAGGTACCACGCCGACTTCTCTCACGTGGTTGATTTCAGCACTATTCAGTTGGATGAGAAGTTGGGCTACGAGGAGGAGCCAGTTGCTATTATTGGCAGACAGGATCGCCAGTTGAGATCCAAGAGAGTTTCTACCGTAAAGGTCCAGTGAAGGGGCCAACCAGTCGAGGAGGCGACCTGGAAGTCCGAGAAGGACATGCGGAGCAGATATCCACATTTATTCAGCACTTCAGCTATGATTCTAGACCCGTTCAAGGACAAACGTTTGTTTAAGAGGTGGTGAATGTAACGACCCAACCGGTCATTTTGCGTATCAAGACCCTGTTCCTGTAAATGAGACTTCCCGTAGCGGCTTATGATGATTTATGACTTGCGGGGACGGGTGGTTCGGGATTCGAAAGCGTTTAGAGTGGTATAGGAACACTTAGTTCCTTAAGGTTGGCCTTTAAGGCCAAGTTTGAGTTCGGTCAACATTTTGAGTAAACGACCTCTGAATCGAGTTTCGACGGTTCCGGTATCTTCGTATGATAATTTCGGACTAGGGCGTATGTTCGGAATAGGTTTTGGATGACGCAGGGGCGTTTCGGCGCCCAATATCGAAATTAGAGTGTCCTTAAGTTTGAAATTTGGTTTGGAACATGTTTTTGTGTTATCGAGGTCCAAACGGTATTCTAAGACCGGGAATAGTTCTGTTATGTCATTTATGACTTGCTTGCAAAATATTTCGAGTAGTATAGGTCGGTTCGACGCATTGGAAGCGAAATTCTAGAACTTTAAGTTCAAAGTTTTATTCAATTTTCTTTTGGGGTCGAATTCTTAGTTTCATTGTTGTTTTTCACGTTCCAAAAATTCGTGCGAGTCTGTATAATGAATACAGACCTGCCAGTGCATTTGGACAGAGTCCCGAGGGGCTCGGGTGAGTTTCAGACCCCTCGGAGTTAAATTCAGAACACCAGATTTTCACTAACTGGTTTCCTTCAGTGCGATCGCAGGTGCATTAATGCGATCGCATAGAAGGAGTTGGCAGGGTGTGGGGAAATTCCCTGTGCGATCGCATGGGCCTGTCTGCGTTCGCACAGGGGTGATTTGTGGTCTGGCCCAGTTTGGTTCTCTGCGTTCGCATGTCCCATTGTGCGATCGCACAGTAGACTTTCAGGAGGGTCCTGTCGTTGGCTTCTGCGATTGTACTGCCCCAGCTGCGATCGCACACAAGGGGAAGCTGGGCAGTGTTAGTTTTAGCGGGACTTAGTCCCATTTTAGCCATTTTTCTTCACTTGTGGCGATTTTGGGAGCTTTCAAGAGGAGATTTCACCTAGCAACTGAGAGGTAAGTGATTCCTACTATAATTTAAGTTGAATACTTGGTTTTATAGGTAGATTAACACACTAATTAGTGGAAAACCATGGGTTAGAGTGAAAAACCTAGGTTTTATGGAAAATGGGAGAATTTCCAAGAAATTTGCCATGGAATCATACAAAAATTATATATTAGTGATCCTTAGGTTATGAGTAAGTGTTTCCTTCGAAAATTTCCGGAATCTGAGCACGTGGGCTCGGGGTGTATTTTGAGATATTGCAAAGTAGGCTAAATTGGTTAATTAAATAGGGAAATTCCATACTTTTGAGAATATATTGATGTATTTATGTAACATTTGGCTAGTTTCGAGTCCTTGGTGACAAGTTGGGAGTTTCGGGCGCATTCTTAACCCGGGGAGTAGGTTCGACGCAAGGTGAGTCTCCTTTCTAACCTCGTAAGAGGGAATTGTCCCCGTAGGTGATTTAAATGCTATGTGTGATGTTTGTGGGGGCTACGTATGTACAAAGTGACGAGAGTCCGTACGTAGCGGCTATTATTATTATGTCTGGGTAGTTAGGTCCACATCATGCCTTGCGTTCTTCCTCGTAATGAATTATATGTTATGAATTCATGTGTTATGTAGCATTGGTTCCCTGGGATTTATGGAATTTGATAATTTGAAGGAGTTGAATATGGAAAGTAATTTTAAAAAGAATATTGTGTGTGCATGTGACCGCTTCGCAATTTACATTCTGCGAGCGGAGTGTGATTTCCCCCACTCTCATGGGAGCGGGCCGTACGCCACAATGGATTAAAAGATGAACTTATGGTTCGGGATGTTCGACCCTCGGCAGTGCATAGATATGGCTATTTTATGGCAAGGATGCACTTATGGTTCAGGCCTTTCGACCCTCGACAGTGCACAAACATGATTATTTTTATGGCTCAGGCCGGTTGTCCTTATCCCGTATGCACATAATAAATTGTTACTGAATTCATAGATATTGATTTGACAGATATTTTGGGGACGATGAAGTAGTAATTGTTTATTTACTTCCAGTATTTACTTGGATTTCAATGCCTTACACATTTGTTGCTTTAATTACTACCTTTACATACCTACCATTTTCATCATATTCTGTTAAACTATACTGTTGGACATTAGTGAGTGTCAAGTCGACCTCTCGTCACTACTTCTTCGAGATTAGACGAGATACTCATTGGGTACATATTTATTTATGTACTCATGCTACGCTTCTGTACTTAATTGTACAGGTTCTGAGGTTGGTGCACCTGGTTACCAGACGGAGCTCGATTCTGATTATAGTTGGATCTGACTTCACGGTGAGATGCTTCTCCTGACGATCCTCGACAGCACCACGGAGTTTCTTTTTCTTATTTACCGTCTATTTCTTTCAGACAGTGAGACTGTATATTATATCTTTTGTATATTCTGTTAGTATGCCCGTGGGACTTGTGAAACTAGTTCCTAGCACACACGTGGTAGTTATTATGGATTACAGGTTTGTATATATATTGGCTCACGCCTCCTTATGACCGCTTTTGATTAAAATTGGTTAATTATCCTTTTCGATTTATGTTTCAAACTTAAAAACTTAGTATATGTTGAAATGTTTAAATCAAATAAGAAAAAACCCTTAGTAAATTGAATGTTGGCTTGCCTGATCCCGCTGTTGGGTGCCATCACGACTTAAGTTAGGATTTTGGGTCGTGACACATTTTGAGCAATTGCGTTCGATTTGGCAGTTTGAGGTCACGAGTAGCTTCACACAGAGTATTATGATTTGCGTGTATCGTCGGTTCGGGTTTTTGAGAGGGTCGGAAAGGATTTTAGGAGTGACTCTCATTTTAGATGTCCGAAGTTGAAGGAATTGACCCAGGGTTTGAATTTTGAGTATTTGACCTCGGATCATAGTTTCGACGATTCCAGTAGGTCTGGATAGTATTTTCGATTTGGGCGTATGCCCGAAATTTCATTTGGATATTTCAAAAAGGTTTCGGCATCATTTGGTGGAAGTTGGAAATTTAAAGGTTTAGAATCTTCCTAAGTTTGACCATGGTTTGACTTTAAGGCTATCAGGTTCGGATTGTGGTTTTGGAATTTGGAATAGGTCAATTTCGTCAATTGGAACTTGCCTGCAAAATTTGGTATCGTTTGGAATTGATTTGATGTGGTTTGGACGCTTGGTAGCAATTCTAGAAGTTCTTGAAGTTCATGGTGATTTTCATGCGTTTTGGCATCCGATTCGTGGTTCTAGAGGTTATTTTGGTGTTCAGATCGCGCGAGCAAGTTCGTGTTATGTTTTCAAACTTGTGAGAGTGTTTGGTGTAGAGCCCCAAGGGATCGGATGAATTTTGAATGCGTTTTTGGGTGTTTGAAAGAAGGTTCAGCTGTGCTGGTGTTTCTGTTCTCGCATTTGCAAGGATTTCATCGCATTTGCGAGGTCATTCTCGCATTTGCGAAGATGGTCTGGGGAAGGGGAGTTCGCATTTGCGAACCACTTCATCGCATTTGCGATTGCAGCTCCGCATTTGTGATATCATCTGTCGTTTTGCGAACAACTCAAAGCTTGCATTTGCGAGACTTGGGTCGCATTTGCGACCTGAGCAGAGCTGGATAGCATTCGCATTTGCGATACTTTTGTCGCATTAGTGAGCTTCGCATTTGCGATCCTGATGTCGCAAATGCAACATCTGAGGCTGGTATTAAGATTCTCATTTCGGGACTTAGCTTCATTTTTATCATATTTTGAACCCTAGGTCCGAGAGTGGGCGATTTTAAGAGAAGATTTTCATACCAAATTATTGGGTAAGTGCCTTTAATCAATTTCCAACTATATTTCATGATTGTATCTTAGATTTAACATCAAATTCATGAGAGTTTAAAGGAAAATTTAGGAAAAATTGTAAAATCTTTCAAAATGTAAAATCATGATTTGAAGGACGAATTGGTATCAGAATTTGATAATTTTGGTATTGTTGAACTCGTATCGGAATGGGTGTTCGGATTTTGTAAATATTGTAGGGTTTCGAGGTGCGGGCCCGGGGAGTTGACTTATTGCAAATTGTATAAGTATCGTAGCTTTGTTAATTAAAATTATTTTCTCTTGCATTAATTGATGTAATTAAGTCATTTTTGGATAGATTGAGCTGAGCGTTGGTGAATTGGTAGATGAAAATCTAAATTGAGTATTGAATTGGCCGAATTGAGGTAAGTATCTTGTCTAACTTTGTGTGGGGGAAACCACCCCTTAGGAATTGAGTCAATTGTGCTATCTTAATATGTGAAAGCCGTGTACGCAAGGTGACGATTGGGTGCATAGTTTATATGTGGTATTGACCAGTTATATTGCGTAGTATCTTTCCATGCTTTTGAGTAAATTTTCATAAAACGTGGTATGTCTTTGTTAGAATACTCTCACATGCTCTACATGATGTTGTTAGTCCTTATTTGCTTCTTATTTGTTATTTGGCCTCTATATGCCTTGGTTGTTGTCATTGCCTTTATTATTATCTTATTACCTCTTAACTGTTGAGTTATTCTATGATTACTTTCTTATCTGTTACGAGTCCAAGTTGTTGTGAATACATGTGTATCTATCACGTGCCTTACATGTCTTGTTTCCTTGTAAAGATTGTTGTATTCTTTTGATTGTTACGTGGTTCCCTTATTTTCGTGTACTCATACTTCTCGTTGTAGAATTTCTTGTAATTAAGTTGTTGAATTGTTGTTGATTGATTTATATTATTATATGGTGGGATCGGGTTGTACGCCGCAACATGAATATATATATATATA
The DNA here is from genome assembly GCA_005239525.1 of Nicotiana knightiana. Taxonomy (NCBI): domain Eukaryota; kingdom Viridiplantae; phylum Streptophyta; class Magnoliopsida; order Solanales; family Solanaceae; genus Nicotiana; species Nicotiana knightiana. The sequence goes on along the minus strand of ML397943.1, from coordinate 47,645 downwards.
TATATATATATATATATATATATATATATATATATATTGAGGAGGAACAAGGGTGAATTACTATTATACGGTGAGATCGGGTTTTACGCCGCAACATGAGGAATAAGGGTGATATATATATTGAGGAGGAATAAGGGTTAATTGCTATTATACGGTGGGAACGGGTTGCACGCTGCAACAGGAGGAATAAGGGTGGATTGATATGGTGTAATAAGGGTGAATGATCTTATTGATATTGATATATGGTGGTATTCGGGTTGCGCGCCGCAACATATATATTGTTTACTATTATTGTTATTGTTACGGAGGAATAAAGGAGGATTTTGTGTTGTCTGGTGGGATTGGGATGTGCGCCGCATCAGTTTATGTGTTTTATGTATTTTTCTCTAACTGTGTAAGTTATTCAGTAGTTTTACATTTCATTTAAAGATTGGTTATAGTTGGATACTGATAAGACACTTGAGATGTGTATTTAGTTTTGCAAATTACTGATTTTCAAAGTGAAATTACTATGTTGAGTCATTACCTCCTGCCATGCGGAGTCGTTAGTAAGATAGTATTTTTAAAATGGAAGAACTAATATCATGTTACCTTGTGTGAATTTAAGTTAGAACCCGCCTTTTATTTCGATACTTACCATTTTCTACTTCTTGTCATATCTTACTTCAACTGCTTTCTCAACTTAATCTTCTCAACCTGCCTGGGGTTTTATTTTACCTACAAAGGAATTGTTATTGTGTTTTTAACCTAATAAACTCTACATTTACTTTAATAGCTTATCCGGTGTCGTATTTTATTTGGAAATGTTATTTTCTTCACTCAAATGGTTTCTAAAATAAACTCATCTTTCTCACTGATTTCTTTACTTGGTCTAGAAACCGTATTATTACCTAACGATGTATGACTGGAATCTCTTGAACACCTTAATTAACATCTGACACGGATATGATGCCCCGAGTAGCACGTGGAATATGCCTTGCAAAGTGAAATGGAAATGTGTGGGCACCATGTGCCATGTATGCTAAAGGTTTGGAAGTTATGATTATGTTAGGAGATTATGAGGATTGGGATTGTTGAAATGGTATATTAGAAATGATTCGATCGGTTGAGTTAACGTTGCTTTCTTTACTTGAACTCATTTATGCTTCATCCGGACCCCAACTATGTTGTTGATTAATTACTTGCTCGATTCTTACTGCCATTCGTGTTTTCCTCTTAATGTTACTACTGTTTGCAACTTGATATCCTTCTGCTATCGGTATTACTTTGACAGTCCTTTCTTGTTATATTTGAGTCATATCCTGCATGTTATATATATTCGATAGTGTCTCGACCTGGCCTCGTCACTACTCTACCGAGGTTAGGCTTGATACTTAATGAGTACCACCGTGGTGTACTCATAATACACTTCTGCACATCTTTTTGTGCAGAACCAGGTACTTCGGACTGGGTCGGTTTTGATACTTATGCTCGGTGTGGCTGGAGACTTCAAGGTGTACCTGTTGGATGTTCGCAGGCTCTGAAGTAAATTTCTGTTATATTTATTTCCATTGTTTCATTTATTTCCGGAACAGTAATGTATTTATTATGTATAACTACTCCTAGAAAGACTTATGACTTGTACTACCGGTTTCGGGAATTGTAAGTTTATAGAGAATTCAATTTCTAAGGTTGTTAAACGTTATTTAATTATTGTTATTCAGTATATGTTAGTCTTACCTAGTCCCTAAGACTAGGTTCCATCACGATACCCAATGGACGGGAATTTAGGTCATGACAAATCGATTTGTATAGGTCTAGGCCACATAGTGTCTTTGATCCTTCCGATAGCCGATACAATGCCTGATGCATTGACGCTAAAATTTTACTCTGATAACATAGGCACCTCAGTGAGATCCGCATACTTGTCGAAGCCAGTTTTACTCATCAGTCCCCAAGCACTCTGTCCTCGATCGCTTCTTCGATCATTCCAGGTGGAGTTGCGTCCCAGACCGTTATTCCTTTGATCTGCAATATATGGCTGGTACCGATCCTTATTCGACCTTGGATCTTTATTGACATCCCTCTGATTTTTACCTGTCGACGGATTTGGATGTACTGAATCGGAAGGAGCTTCCAATTGGTCATCTTCGACCCTGATCTTTGATTAATATCGATTGTGAACATCTGCCCAAGTTACAGCTGGGTACTCGATCAAATTTTGTTTCAACTGTCGCGATGTTATCGAACTCCATTTATTCAGCCCTTGGGTGAAAGCTTGAACGACCCAATCATCTGTGACGAGTGGCAACTCCATGCATTCGATTTGGAACCAAGACACGAACTCCCTTAGCATCTCATTATCCCCCCTGTCTCACCTTGAAGAGGTCTGATTTCCTTGTTGCAACCTTTATGGCCCCAGCGTACGCTTTTATGAAAGAATCCGCCAACATGGCAAATGAATCGATGGAATTTGGTGGCAGGTTGTGATAACAAATCATTGCTCCCTTTGACAGGGTCTCTCCGAACTTTTTCAGCAACATAGACTCGGTCGTCCTCCAAATCATTATCCTTAATGGCACATGTGTAAGAGGTAACATGCTCATTGGGGTCAGTGATCCCGTTATATTTGGGTATGTCAGGCATACAGAACTTATTTGGAATGGGCTTCGGAGCGCCACTCGGAGGGAACAATTTTTGCACAAACTTCTTCGAATCCATTCCTTTCAAGATCGGTGGTGCCCCCGGTATCTGGTCAACTCAGGAGTTGTAAGTATCCACCTTTTTAGCATTGGCTTCAATTTTTCTCTCTCTTGATTCAGTTCTCTTGGTGAGCTCCTCGAGCATCTTCATTACAGCAAGATCGGTCGCAGATGTGTTATCACCCAATCTTTCTAGTACGGGCTCGGTACGACGAGTAGTCTCCTGTTCGACCCTATTTGGAGCTCTGTGCTGATTTTGTAACTTAGCAATGGTGGTTTGTTGAGCCTGAAGCATTTCGAATATCACTTGGAGACTGACTCCTTCGTCTCCTCTGCCCTGTGTACCTCGGCCATCAGTTCGGCCTTCTCTGCGTACACTTCCCTCGGGATAAGCGCCTAAGTCCGCATTCAGAGCAACGTGCGAATTGATGTCGACCGAGTTGACGGGCGGTGCTCCTCCGAGATTAGCCTGTGGCACCTCGATTCCTGGAGCAATAACGTTCCCGTTTTCCCCGTGAAGTCCGATGCCATTGTCACCGTATGTGGATGCGTTTTGTGAGTTTGACATCTTTCAACCTGAAAGCAAAAATTCTTGACAAGAACAAACATAAAATAGTGTGTTTTACCAGAATCAGTACTGAACAATCACTATTATCCTTAACCCCTTGGTGGGCGCCAAACTGTTTACCTTAAAATTTGAGTTACAATTAAACTTGTATTGTGGTTTTAAGGATACGTGATCTGATTCAACACCTGTTGATAAAAGATGAATTAAATAAAAAAATTGAACGACAAAATAAGTCAAACCGGTGCTGTAGAATGTACCGACCTCGATTCGGGATAGTCTCGAGATCAAGTAGTAAGAACAGTAAAGAACAACAATGAATAATAAGTAAATAGAGAGCAGCGTGTATATTATTTTATCAGTGAATGTATCTCCATTACAAATGAAATGAGTTCCTCTTTATATAGTAGATGGATCCTAAATAAGGTACAATTCTAATAACGGAAATAAATCTCATAATTGATGTCAATAACTGCTTGGTTCAATTTTTACCGAGATCTTTGGTCGGTTACTAGTATCTCGTCATTCTGTTACTCGACGTCGGTATTGCTCGGTCTCGATCCTCAGCGAGTGCTTCGATCTTCATGCTTCATACTCTGTCATCGAGCTCGAGCCTGATCCATTATGAGCTTATCCTCGAGGCAGCTCCTTGAGCCTACGAAATCGGTCGCACTCAATTTCGACCGTATACGATGACAGAAGTAAGATTTTCACCAAAAAGGATACAAAAAATAATAAAAAAGTAAATTAAAAGGCATTGAACACCTAATATATACATAAAAGAATTAACCTTATATATACAATATAATTTTTAGTGAAAAAGATTCAGAACCTCTTTGGCCCATCTAGCTAGCTAGCTTCGCTCCTGGATTATACATATAAGCAGGGGCGGAGCTACAGTAATGAAGGTGGGTTCAAGCGAAACCAATGGCTTTTTCTCTGACCCAGTAATTGTATTGAAAATTCAATTGAACCCATATAATAATGCCGAGCCAAGAAGCAAGGAGTCTTTGCGTTCAGTGGTAAGGGCGCTGGGTTCTGAAGTCACCCACGCGAGATGGAGTCTCGCGAAACCTGTTGTCACTTTGTTCCTTTTAACGAAGCTTTCCATCTCTTTTTTTGAAGAAAAAGAATGACAAATCAATTAAGGCAGAGAAGGAAACGACAAAATCTCCAAGAAGGCCCACTCTCCCTATCAAAATCAAAAGAAAAGAGAATGAGAGAGTGTCTGGTCACGTTTTTTGTTCAACGTCCATCTCTAATATTGTTTCTTCTTCTTTAATCTTTTTATTTCTGATTCTGATTTTTATAAATGGCTTCACAAGTTTAATGAACAAATATTAAGCAATTTAAATCATTATTTTTCTTAAATATTTTTGATCGTTTTATGCTGCAAGGTCAAACTAAAGTGAGATTTCAATTTGTAATAGTAAAGAATGTGTGCATTAAGCTGGCGAACTTTGCATCATTTGATAACCTTCTTCATATATTAGCTAAAAAAGAACCTTATTCATATCAATAAGAATAATGTAAACGAAAGCAAAAAAGCTTTTCTATGCATCTACTATCATACGCAGTGAATTATTAAAACAAATATGCACAAGATATTGAGACTTAGTTATTTGTTTAAGTTTGATATTATTTGTCGCTATTTCAACCATGAAAAGATTTTTTTGATGAAATTTATTAACAATGACTCGTAGTGGTGATAATATTTTAAATGATTGTTTAGTTTGTTATATAAGGAATTAAGGAATTGAAACTTGAAAGTGCATAATACTGCTATCATTTATCGTTCTATAAAATATGATTAGTCGTCGAAAGCAATTGTATGATAACATTTATATTCATATATTGTATTTAAATGGTTCATTACTTATTGAATAGTATATATTATTAAATATCGGTACTCGTTTTTTGTGTTGTTATTATTGTATGTTAACTTGAGATCGCTGTTCTATCTTAAAATTCAGAATCCATACACTAAAAATTCTCACTCCGCCTCTACCAATAAATAAGTATTGACTAGCATTTCAAGCCATATATTTGCAGTGCTATAATGAAAAAAATATCCATGTTTCGTTTCGCGACTAACAATATTATTGAAGCGTGCAGCACATTCCCCGCAGAAGAGGTGTTGAACTCCGTGATTGCTTAATTTGTATTTGTCAATGCCTTCCTTGTTAGGAGTAGTTTTAGAAAAAGAGAATGTTGTGATTGTAGTGTCTCAGTCAGTCACATCAAACGTTACCACTTCCATGCATTATTAAACGTACACATCACCTTATCCAGATGTGCCATTGCAAACTTCCCCACACCATTATTCATTTTTGTCTTTTAAGTACAACGAACAGTCCTACTATGAATATATGCAAGTTGTCTCTAACCCTTATATATTTGACATATTTGTGACGATCCGACATGTTATTTTGAGTATCTGCACTTTGTTCGATATTTTGAGGGCTCGAGTAAGTCCTTATTATGTTATGGGATTTGTTGGTATGTTTGGACGTGGTCCCGAGGGACTCGGGGTAAGTTTCGGATATGTTTGAGTTGTCTTGCACTCGGTTTTCTTATGTTTGGACATCGTTTTTCAAGCATAAATGATATCATATTGAACAAATGAGCTCCGATTTATATTTTGAATGAAGCATTAGGTCCGTATCGTAACTAAGGACCCGTAACAAAAAGAATCATCGAATTTGGACATCGTACGACGATCTTTTGGTCATTTTACTAAAAATTGGGTTGCTAAATTTTTTTCAGATTAATTACGAAAATGCTGCTGACTTCGTATTTAAAAATTTGCACTATTTCCAATTATTGAAACTAACATATTTCCTTCAATATAAGGTCAAATTGAGTGATTCAAGAGCCTAACTTGACTAGAATTTCACAAGAAATCCATTGAAAGCATAAAAAGTAAGTTTCGAGATCGTTTGGCATGAAAACGAGATAGAATAGCTGGCAAAAAGAATATATAAAATAAGGGTTTGTTCAGTTGGTCATATTTTGAGTTGGGATGCTCGGATTTGGGCAATTTTGGAGGCGATTTTCACCATATGGATTGAGGTAAGTGTTCTCTACTCGGTTTTGGTTATATTTCATGAATCCATCTTCGTTTTTGGGATCTGATTGATGATTTAAAAGTAAAATTTGGGGGGTTTCGCCTAAAGTTTCATAAAGTGAATTTTTAAGTTTTGAACATCGATTCAGAGTCGGATTTGAGTGAAATTAGTATGGGTGGACTCATAATTGAATGGGTTATCGGATTTTCTGTGTTTTGTCGGGTTCCGAGGTGCGGAGGTCAGAACGCGCGAGATAGTATTATTGGACCATCGCTTGGCTTGCTTGGTTTTGTAATTGACTTGTTCGAGGTAAATGTTTTGCCTAACTTTGTCGAGGGAATTTTTCTCCTATTTGTCATTTTTTGCTACATGCGGGGGTGATACATATGTGAGATGACGAGTGTATATGTATGTGCGAGGGTTAATCATGCTCGGGGGCAGATTATGTTATAATTGTGTCTTGTAGAATTTCATAACCTTCTTGCTTCATGTCTCACATGACTTCTAGATATTAAGAACGTAGTGTAAAATATTAGAGTCGATACTTAGCCTAATATAGCTTAATCAATGTGATGAAAATTCTTAGGATACATTGATGTGTCTAATTCGACCATCTGTATGCATAATCGCTAATCCATTGCTATGACCGATATTTTTTAGATGCTAGATTTCATACTTGTGTAGTTGATAAATTGTGGAATTTGTGTAAGTACTTGAATTATATGTCCCTTGAGGGTTTCATTGAATCATTGTTGGCTTGTAAAGCAGTAATTGAGAACTTGTTTGGAATATTCGTTGATCACTCTGCTCGATGTTATATATACTTCATGCCTTGCCATTTTATTGATATTCATATTCTTGGTGAGGAAGAGTGTAAAGCACGAAGGGTAATGCCGTGCTATTTTATATTCATTATCATGTGAGGAAGAGTGTAAAGCATGAAGGGTGATGTCGTGCCATTTTATATTCATTATCATGTGAGGAAGAGTGTAAAGCACGAAGGGCGATGTCGTGCCATTTTATATTCATTGTCATGTGAGGAAAAGTGTAAAGCACGAAGTGATGCCGTGCCATTTTATATTCATTATCGTGTGAGGAAGAGTGTAAAGCACGAAGGGTGATTCCATGCCATTTTATATTCATTATCATGTGAGGAAGAGTGTAAAGCACGAAGGGTGATGCAGTGCCATTTTATATTCATTATCATGTAAGGAAGAGTGTAAAGCACAAAGGGTGATGCCATGCCATTTTAAATTCATTATCATGTGAGGAAGAGTGTAAAGCACGAAGGGTGATGTCGTGCCATATTATTGAGAGTAAAAGCACGAAGGGTGATGTCGTGCCATGTTATTGAGAGTAAAAGACCGAAGGGTGATGCCATGCCATGTCATTTGTGAGTAAAAGAACGAAGGGTGATGTCATTCCATTGCATTTATACTTTTATACTTTTGTATCATTGTGAGGTCATGGCACGAAGGGTGTTTCCGTGCAAGTGAGAACGAGAGACATGCATCATGTTATGATAATCTTTTCTTGTGTATATCTTCATGTCTTACCTTGAATTATTACCGTCGTATTTGTGGTTCATATGTGACTTGTCGGCACTGTTCTGTCCTCATTCTCTATCTAAATCATTGTTGTGTTGCCTATGCCTTCTATTTGTTTAACTTGTAAACATCATACTTACTTCATGCTGTTATGATTGCATCTATGTCATATATGTTTTGCTGCACTTAGGCACGAGTCTTCTCCCATGTTGTCCATTCATGCTCTATTGTTTCATTATCAAGAACATGCACCCCTCTCCCCTCTTCTTATTTGTTATGTCCATATTCACGCCTCCATCATGCAAGTTAGATGAAATTATAACTTTTTCCCTAATTGTGGTCATTAATTCTATGCTCTCTGCTTAGTCTGTTACTGATGTTCGTCTGTACGTTCCCGTTTATTATTACTGCTTGCATATTCCCTTCCTTGTCATTTCTATCATCGGCATTTCTATCATTTGGTTGGTACCGTTTTACGCATATATGGTGATGATAAGATAAATGCACGAAGGGTGTTGACGTGTCGCTAGATTTGATGTCTTGATTAATTCTTTCACATTATGAAAGTTTTGAGGCAATCGTTGTGGTTCATGGGCTTTAGTTCTAATGAAAAATCCGGTTAAGATGTTGGAAACTGTTGAATTGTGATTCTTTCTGGTACTATTTTATTGTTTTATACAGTTGCATTGTGTACTCTATTCTATTATCCTATCGCATAGTTCTATTGCTAGTTTACATTATAGTGTTCATTAAAAGAGCATCTTTTAACTAAAATCCTCGTCACTATTTCGACAGGGTTAGTCAAGATACTTACCAGTACATGGGGTCGGTTGTACTGATACTGCACTTCTGCACACTCTGTGCAAAGTATTGGAGTGGAGCTGCTGAAGAAGTCGAGGGATGACCCTGAAGATGTTCGTGTATTCTGGATAGAAGCTTCCATTAGTCCTTGGTAGTTTTAGACATTATTAATTTGTTCATATAGTTTTCAAATAGATCGTGTGATTATTTATATTTGCTTTGTAAATCCTAAATCCTAGAAGCTCATGATTCGTGCTACCAGTTCTTGGGTAAATTTGTAATAGTTCAGATAAAAAAAATATCCTATTTTAGTTTCTTATAAGTTCATTTGGTTTGTATATTTTGTTAATTGGCTTTCCTAGCGGGTCAAGTTAGGTGCCATCATGACCTGTGATTTTTGGGTCGTGACAAGGTGGTATCAGGGCACTAGGTTCGTATGTTCTACGAGTAATGAGAAAGTGTCTAGTAGAGTCCTGCAGATCGGTTTGATGACGTCCATACCTATCTTCGGGAGGCTACAGGGCATTTAGGAAAATTTCCCTTTCTTCTTTCCTTATCGTGCAGCCTTGTTTCAGCTTGAAACCTATGACTTTGACTCTTCTCGATCTCTCATATGTGATGTTATGCGCTCAGTATTCGCTATGTGCCGACGATCAGTGATGTTGCAGAGAGATTACGACGGGCTATGGATTCTTGATTATCATCACGATGTGTTTTCTAGCCTCAGAAGCAGATACAGTGTTAAACCTTCTAGTCGTGCATTTGGGGTATGAGGTGGGTTCATATGTCTGGTTGGTAAACGCAAATTTGGGAAAATTCTCGGGTGATGAGGTGTTCAATTTGCTTATGGTACTTTGGGTTGCTGATGGGGTGTTCTATGGCTTCGATCTAAGTGGTGGAGACTGCTACTGACAATAGGATTGTAGGGTCATGGGCCGTATCAATTTTCGGACCGGGAGATTGCTTGGTTATTTCTTTAAATGGGAATATGCTGGTGTAGCACAGGTTGCTTGACGCGTATTATTTGTGTATTGAAGATCAGAGTAAGATGAGTGGCTATCGAGAAAGTTCTAGCAAGTTCCAGGTTTACGTAGCCTTTAAGGGCTTTTAGATTTGTCTATGGGTGGGCTTGAAAACGGAAGTGAATGTTAATTGGATCGGTGTTTCCTTGTCAAGAAGAGTCTACATGTCAATGTTGGAGTGATGTAAGAAATGGTTTCGAAATCCCAAGAAGTTCCCTCAGGGCGGTCATATCAGATTGAGCTACGTTCGGGTTGGCAGTTTGCGTGACTTGGTTGAGTTAGAGGCGATTGGTTCTGATTACTTGATAATGTGTTACTAAGATTCGAAGAACTTATCATGTTTATGATCACAGTCGGAGTTGATGCTTTCTACAAGTATAAAAGCTATAATGCATATGGTTTAGAGTTGTTTATGAGACTTTCGTAGTGTTGCAAATTAGCATGTTAGAAGCAATGCGACGCGTGGGGCTAAAATGTTGCATGTACAAGGTTGCAGTTAGTTTTGAAGGGGAGGATATGAATTCTTGATGGTACGGACGATTTCCGGTGTTTAAGGTTTTGCTGGCACTATGTGGTTTCACCGGAGCGCCTATTGGCAGATACATTGTGTTTTGATTTATGGGTGAATTTATGAGGGATGATGTAGTATGAGTTACATATCAGCTATTTGGGAAGCAATGTTGAGACTGGGTAGGAAAATTTTTGGTATTCGTGAGGCTCAGAGATTGAATGTTCTTGTTGGCAGACTATTCCTTGATCGCAAGTTGTGAAGGAGTGTAGAAAATTGGGTGATTAATGGTAGGTGTTATGGAAAGGTCGTTATAGACTGTTGGAAGGTTATTACATGTTTGGGGATGATCGAAATTTTGGTTTGGGGATTATATTGAGCTCAGTAAGGGTGTGTACTCTATATCAGACTGAATTTGCTTGCTCTTGCGCAGTCGTTGCCACATGTATGTCATCGGGCGGAATGGATGTTATTCGCGCCTTGGTTTATGTTATATGTTTCTTTCTTATGCTATGATGGGTTGCGAGGGTACATGATTCTTCGAACACATATTGTGACTCGGTTTAGGCCTCATGGCACTAGGGGCGAGGTGTCCTTTGTGATATTGGTTAGCTTGTTGCACCCTAGTTGTCCTTGTCTTTCTCAGTATTGTTTGTTCCTAATGATTTTCCCTACAATTATATTTTCTGCACTCTGTTGTGCTCGATTGAAGCACATGTGATCAGTGAGCCCGAATATTATGGCTCGATGGATATTCTATGTGGATTGCTATGATGGGATCGGGTTACACGCCGCAACGGTACACTGATGAAATGTGGCTCCTCATTTCTATTATGTGTATTTTTCTTTCACCTTGTTGAGAATAGTTCATAGTAAAGTGCTAAAATTTCCCTGCCTGCTTAATTTGCTTAGTAGTTTTCTTATTTGGTTTTCTTATGGTTATCTGTCATATATGAATTATTACTTCTTAGTGTACTGAACCGGGTTGTGTGTGGCTCCATATGATTATTGTTGATACTGGTCGGTATGGTTGCTTGTGTTGGCTGAGACGAGGTTTCTAGACTTGAGATTTGCGTTATTGTATAGCAATTTTTTGGAGGAATAACACTATAGTTTGTTGAGGATTTGGACAATGGCCCTCGTCGTGCAAGTGAGTTTCTTGGCTTATTGATCAGATAAGTGGTTAAGCGGTTATGTCTGTTTCTTTCATAATCGGTAGGGTATAGAGGTTTTGAACGAGGTTCTAACCGATATGAGGTTTGTTAGCGGCACCAGATTTGTTTTTGGGCAATAATGGTGGTCAATTGTTCCTACTGTGAGTGTCATGATTTGAGACGACTGGTTTAGACTTGTATAATGTGTAGATGTCGGATTCGGATCTTGTAATAAATTTTTGATGATAAAATGGGGTTTTAAAGTTTAAGGACCAAGGTTGAAACAGGGATCTCTAATGGTGTTGTGTTGGTGTGCCTACGTGAATCAGGGTGACGTAGGATCACCCTCGGGGTTGTGCTTAGTGAGGTTAGACCATGGTTTAATAGCTTTGGGAAGACTCCTGGCACGTTCGAGGACGAACGTGTGTTTAAGTGGTGGATGATGTGACGACCTGATAGGTCGTTTTGAGTATATGCACTTTGCTCGGTATTTTGAGGGCTCGAGTATGTCCTTGTTATGTTATGGGACTTTTTGGTATGTTTGGATGTGGACCCAAGGGGCTCGGGTAAGTTGATAGGTTTGGGTTGTGTTGCACTCGATTTTCTTTAGTTTCGACATCATTTTTCAAGCATAAATGATATCATATTGAACAAATGAGCTCCGATTTCTTTTTTGAATGAAGCATTAGGTCCGTATTGTAATTATGGACCCGTAGAAAAAAGAATCATCGAATTTAGACATCATATGAGGATTTTTTGGTCATTTTACTAAGAATTGGGTTGCCAGATTTTTTTCAGCTTAATTACGAAATTGCCGCTGACTTCGTATTTAAAAATCTGCACTATTTCCAATTATTGAAACTAACATATCTCCTTCCATATAAGGTCAAATTGAGTGATTCAAGAGCCTAACTTGACTAGAATTTCACAAGAAATCCATTGAAAGCATAAAAAGTAAGTTTCGAGATCGTTTGGCATGAAAAACGAGATAGAATAGCTGGCAGAAAAAATATATAAAATAAAGGTTTATTCAGTTGGTCATATTTTGAGTTGGGAAGCTCGTATTTGGGCGATTTTGGAGGAGATTAACCATATGGATTGGGGTAAGTTCTCTCTACTCGGTTTTGGTTATATTTCATAAATCCATATTCGTTTTTGGGATCTGATTGATGATTTTAAAGTGAAATTTGGGGGTTTTCGCCTAAAGTTTCATAAAGTAAATTTTTAAGTTTTGAACATCGATTCAGATTCGGATTTGAGTGAAATTAGTATGGGCGGACTCATAATTGAATGGGTTGTAGAATTTTGTGTGTTTTGTCGGGTTCCGAGGTGGGGGCCCGGGTTGGGCTTTTTGGCCAATTTTGGGCCTTTGATTAAAGATTTGACCTTTTTCAATTTGGATTGGTTCCTTTAGCATTGTTTGATGTATTTGAGTTATTTTTGGTTAGTTTCGAGCCGTTCGAAGGTCAGCACGCGCGAGATAGCATTTTGGGAGAATCGCTTGGCTTGCTCTTAATTGACTTGTTCAAGGTAAGTGTTTTGCCTAACTTTGTTGAGGAAATTTATTCTCCTATTTGTCATTGGTTTCTACATGCGGGGGTGATACATATGTGAGGTGACAAGTGTATATGTATGTTCCAGGGTTAATCATGCTCGGGGGCAGATTATGTTATAATTGTGTCTTGTAGAATTTCATAACCTTCTTGCTTCATGCCTCACTTGACTTCTCGATATTAAGAACGTAGTGTAAAATATTAGAGTCGAGACTTAGCCTAATATAGCTTAATCAATGTGATGAAAATTCTTAGGATACATTGATGTGTCTAATTCGGCCATCTATATGCATAATCGTTAATACATTGCTATGACCGATATTTTTTAGATGCTAGATTCCATACTTGTGTTGTTGATAAATTGTGGCATTTGTGGAAGTAATTGAATTATATGTCCCTTGAGGGTTTCATTGAATCATTGTTGGCTTGTAAAGCAGTAATTGAGAACTTGTTTGGAATATTCGTTGGTCACTCTCCTCGATATTATATATGTTTAACCAAAGAATTAGACCCTTTGACTAAAGCTTATTTTTAAGATGAATACGGGTTACTGAGAATCAAGGTAATGGAGAAAAATGAATAATAGACAATATTGCAGAAATATAGAAAATCGAAGTTAATTGCATTCGAGAATCAGATGCCTTTACAAGCTGTATTCTCCTCCCTTATATAGGAGATTCTTATAACGTACGAATCTTGCTATGGTTACTCATTAATGACTAATTATGACATTAATGAGGCGTTACAAAGGATAACAGTAATTGGGGTTCGATTACATAACGTTCACGTAATCAATTTCGGGTCTTTGAATCTGCCCGTAGCTTTGTCTAGATTCATTCTGACCATGCCTCTCTCCCGTTATGATCAATTTGAGTTTCCCGTGGCTGATAAGTTCGTGGGTTTATTGAACTGTGTCTCTTTGTACCGTACCTCTTCAAATAATCACATCCAGCTGTCGTGTTTTCCTGTGTCCACGTGACTGGCTGAGTTGTCAAATTCTGACTTACGTGTGAAACTCTTTTTTACCAATACAGATAGTCCCCCCACTTACCATATATTTAACGATTAATATTTGGTAAGTGGATATTCATTTATGGCGGGAATATTTTGCCGCCGCTTTTCCTTGAATCATTGTATCCTTCTCTGAACCATAGGCGTCGTGTGTCACTTCCATTTAATGCTCATACTACGTGTTCTTTTTGGATTGGTTTTGCATTTAGTAGGCATATTTTAGGGCATTTTACGGCTGTTCCAGTCCCGAAGTGACATCTTCAATTATGACTTTTCATCATTATTTTCCTTTTTCTTCATGTTTGACGGTTGTCTTCAAGTATAAATACATGTTTTCTTTTCTTTGCTTCCACGAAACACTTTTCTAACTTTGTCTTTTGTAAAGAACTTTCTTCTTTGCCTTTGTACACATGTCTTCTTCAAACCAACCTCAAAGAGTAATAGATATTTAAAGTTTAACGCCATATTCTGCTCCGACTAGGATTCAGAGGGGTTGTAGACTTAGAAGTCTAGGATTCACTCCTTCGAGGGGATCCTCTTTTTCTCAGATAGTTCCTCCTCCTTCCACTAGATCTCAAGTTTCTCCGAGGTTTAGGGTTTCTCGGTATTTGTCTAGAGGTAGAGGCGAACGCCTTCGTGAACCTGGAGTCGTTGAAATTGTCCCTGCTGAGTTTGGTTTTGCTAGGGATAGTCAAGTTCTTCTAGATCAATCTTCTTCTCTTGATAGCGTCGAAAGATATCTAACCCTTATAACGAGGGTCCGATTTCCCTTGTTCATAGGGAGTGATTTTGGAGGTTTGACTTTCCTGTCTATATTCCGAATAGTAATCAAAGAATAACGTCTTACAAGACGGGATATTCTTTTGTTTATACGTATCCTTTAACTTTAGGGTTTAGACCCCCCATTGACCCGATTATAATTGAATTTTTCCATTTTTTCAATATCTTCTTAGGACAAGTTGGCCCTCTTGTGTGGCGAGTTGTCGCATGTCTTAGGAGTTCGGCTTCTTTAGCCTCGGTTCCTTTTACCTTCAACCATCTTATTCACCTCTACTCTCCTACCTTATTTCGTGAAGGGGTTTTTACTCTGACTGCTAGAAGCAAAAGAGTGTTGGTAACCCCTGGAGACGATAAGGATAGGGGTTGGTACCTCCGGTATGTTGTTGTACCCACTGTTGGTTTAGTGGGTGAAGAAAATCTTCCCTTCACTGAGAAGTGGAATTGTGCACGTGAGTATGCTTTAGCT
>ML397943.1:1370-32433 GCA_005239525.1 Nicotiana knightiana | reverse complement strand
AGAAGAGAGATCTTGGAAGTACCTCGCTGGGAGGTATGGTTGGCAAGTAAAGACCCACGGTAAGTGAAGCTCTTGTTCTTGCTTCTTTCCTTTCTAGAGTCTCTTTTTTTGTCGTTTAACTTTTTCCCTTTTAATAGGGTTCTCTGCCCGTGGGGTGTTTGCTTCATCTATCCTGAAGATGTCCTTGGCTCATGCCCAGGAAATTATTGTTGGTTCATCTTCCTCGAAGAGGAAGATTAGTGAGTCTCGTTCTGTAGAACAAGAAGAAGATGGTGCTTTAGTGCATAGGCCACAGAGAAGGCGAATGGTTTTAGATGATGAGCTTACAGCCTTAACCTTGCCTTCCGTGTCTGTGATTGAGCCCCCTGTCCTTTATGATGTTTCACATTCCCTTATTCATTAGGGTGTTGATCTTGCTCCTGACGACGTCCCTTTGGCTGCTGTCTTTCCTGCTTCTTTGAGAGAAGTTGTTTCGTCTGTTCCTTTGGCTATTTCAACTTCTGTTGTTGCTTTGCCCGTAACTTCTTCAATTCTTCAATTCTTCAATTCTCTGTGCGTGCTGCTTTGCTCGTGGCTTCTCTAGCTCCTCAACCTTCCGTGCCTGTTGTTTTTCCATCTCTGCCTGCTTCCATGCCTTCTGTTAGAGAAGTAGGGTCTTCCAGCAGAGAGATACGGTAGGTGGTAATAGAGGTTCCAGCCGAGGGGAATCTTTTCAAGAAAACGGATGAGCCCGAAGTGTGGCTCAAGCCTTTGATAGGTCCCTCTGAGAAAGCAAAGCTAGCCAGCCACGGTGCTCTTACATGGGCCAATGAGGTCGTGCATACTTCTTTGAAGGTATGATGCAAGTTATCCTCTTTCACTCTCGTATATGAAATTTACCATATCTGACTGGTTTATTTCTTGTAGATTAACCTTATAGGCATGGAGCTTATGAAGAGGATTTCAAATACAGACCAAGAGACAAAAGAGTTGCAGGCCGATGTTGATAATTGGAGAGCACAGTATGATAGACTGAGGATTGACATGGATGCTTTAGAAGAGGAAATGAGTACCTTGAAGCGGCAGATGAGACTCATGGCAGCAGAACTGGCAGTAGAGAGGGATTCTTGCAGTAAGGCTGATAAAGATAAGAGTGTTCTGGAGTCTTCGTTCGCGGAGCAGTTGTCCCGTGCCTCAGAGGAGATTAGAGACTTGAAGAACTTGATGCGGCAGAAGGAGGAATACTCAGGCGAGTTCGTGCAATCACTCACTCGTACTCAAGAAGACCTTCATAGGGCTTTAGACAAAGCTCAAACTTTAGAGGAGTCGATTGTTCCATTAAGGGCCGCTCATGAAGCTGCGAAGCGGAGAAGGACGGATTGAGAGCTGATCTTCAAGTATAGGCAAAGGATTATGAAGATTTGGAAGACGTGGCTACTGTCAATGTGAGCTGGGCGTATATGAATTCTCGCCTTGACACATTGATGGAAATGAGTCAAGAGGGTTTTGACCTTAGTGCTGAAATAGCCAAAACTAAGGAAGTCATGGAGAAGGATCAACAAGGTCATAACCTCTCTTCACCTGATGGTGAGATTCCAGAAGCTCATGCCTCTTCATCCCCAGTTGCTCCCGCTCCTTCTGCCGCTGAAGTCAACCCCTTTCTTGAAAAGATTTAGTTGGTTTATCCCTTTTTTTTCTTTGTATCAATTGGTGGTTACCCCCCAGTCCCATCGGGGGTAAATTTGGATTTCCTTAAAGTCCATAAATGACAACTTAGGGCACCATAATGTATAAAAAAAATTTATACGGCTAAGTATAAGTTAATACTTAGTTTTATCCGTTTAATATATAAATGTTAGTTCTACTTTTGTTGAGTTTCTGTTTCACTCTTTAAGTCTTTTGCATGCTTCATTTTTCGAGGTTTTAGTTTTACCTTCGAGTTTTGCATGTGGAATGCTTTAGACTACTCGTACCTTTTTTGTAATAGGCACGGTGTCATATTAAATGTGTGCCTTTTTGTAATAGGCATAGTTTATGGAAGAGGGCCCTTTATAATTGGCATGAAGAAGACGTCTCAACTTCATGATAATGCAATAGAGTGATAGGAATTTTACACATGCTTAAGAATGTTTCCAAGGAAAGTTTTTCTTGTTTGAACTTCCATGACATTTTACATGTGTTTGATTATCGTCTAAAACTCATGCTTGCAACTGTTTTTGTTTAACACATTTGATATACTCTTGTATTTCGTAACTATTTTTCATAGGTAACGGTTTTTTGATATTAATACAAAGAAACAACTGTTTTTTATTAGTAACAGTTTTTGTAAAGATTGGGGTTTTTACCCGTAAATGTTTTGGAAACAGTTTTCTAATAAGTGCGAGGGAAATGTTTTCTTATTTGTAACTGTTGTTATTTGATAACAGTTTCTTTAACAAATACAAGGATTTAGATCTTTTCATCCATAACTATTTTATTTGAGAACAGTTTTTGAATGAGTACATTGATGATGATCTTTTACCCTTAACTATTTTTGTTACAACAACTTTGAATAAGTATAAAGATGTACATTTCTTTCTCGTGACTAATATTTTGCCTTTCAACCTGAATATGTTCGAAGGTTTTTGCTTTTTGCATTAGGCTTTGTATTTGGATGGCTTTTTTGATTTCTTTCGATTCTGCTCGTGTCACTTGTCTCGTTGGGTAGATGGGTCTTCAGGCTCGAGCTTTTGACTTTCTGATAGTCTTCTTTGCTTCGTCTTAGCCTTCCATACTGTATAGTCCCCCAAGTGTTTGAGCTTTGAAGAATGAAATCTCGAGCACTTGATTATTCCTTCCTTGTGGTCCTTTTCCTGAAAAGGAAAAACATTCCGGACTCGAAGGTATATAGTTTTTTAGATGATGACTGCTTAACCCTTTTAAACCGTCCATCAGAAAGTGTAACCCTAGACCGGGAATTGTGTTATTTCCTCGCGTCTTTGCAGGTCTAATATCATCATCTGGTGATGGGTTAGCTTTGTGCCTATCATCTAAAAAAGTTAGTAAAATTTTTAAATGTTCAAAATAAAATCGAACGTGTGATACCTGACGGGTATTCTTTTCTTTTAGAAGTAATACTTCTTTAGATGGATGGCGTTCCAGCGTGTTCGTAGAACTATGCCGTCCATAGCTTCCAACTCATAGGCGCCTTTCCCAGCTATGCCTCGGATTTTGTAAGGTCATTCCCAGTTTGGATTTAGCTTTCCTGCACCTGCTTCTTTCGTTGATTGGAAGACTTTTTTGATGACGAAGTCACCAATCTTAAAGTACCTGATATGAGCTTTACAGTTGTAATAACTCTCTATGATTTGTTTTTGAGCTGCCATCCGTATCAATGATGTTTCTCTCCGTGGTTCGAGCAGGTCCAGGTTGGTCCTTAATTCGTCGTCGTTTTCACCTTCCATGGCTGTTGAGAACCTTATGCTTGGTTTGCCAATCTCCACAGGTATTAAGGCTTCTGAGCCATAAACAAGTGAGAACGGAGTTTCTCCCGTGGCTATCTTTGAAGTTGTTTTGTATGCCCATAGTACCGCAGGTATTAGAACTTTTGACTAAAGCTTATTTTTAAGATGAATACGGGTTACTGATAATCAAGGTAATGGAAAAAAATGAATAATAGACAATATTGCAGAAATATAGAAAATCGAAGTTAATTGTATTCGACAATCAGATGCCTTTACAAGTTGTATTCCCCTCCCTTATATAGGAGATTCTTATAATGTACTACTCTTGCTATGGTTACTCATTAATGACTAATTATGACATTAATGAGGCGTTACAAAGGATAACGATAATTGGGGTTTGGTTACATAACGTTCGAGTAATCAATTGTGGATCTTTCAATCTGCTCGTACCTTTGTCTAGATTCATTCTGACCGTTACTCTCTCCCATTTTGATCAAGTTGAGTTTCCTGTGGCTGATAAGTTCGTGGGTTTACTGAACCGTGCCTCTTTGTGCCGTACCTCTTCAAAGAATCACATCCAGCTGTCGCATCCTGTGTCCACATGACTGGTTCAGATGTCAAAAGCTGGCTTACATGTGAAACTCTTTTTTACCAATACAATATATACTTCATGCCTTGCCATTTTATTGATATTCATATGCTTGGTGAGGAAGAGTGTAAATCACGAAGGGTAATGCCGTGCCATTTTATATTCATTATCATGTGAGGAAGAGTGTAAAGCACGAAGGGTGATGCCGTGCCATTTTATATTCATTATCATGTGATGAAGAGTGTAAAGCACGAAGGGTGATGCCATGCCATTTTGTATTCATTATCATGTGAGGAAGAGTGTAAAGAACGAAGGGTGATTCTGTGCTATTTTATATTCATTATCATGTGAGGAGGAGTGAAAAACACGAAGGGTGATGCCTTGCCATTTTATATTCATTATCATGTGAGGAAGAGTGTAAGGAACGAAGTGTGATGCTGTGCCATTTTATATTCATTATCATGTGAGGAAGAGTGTAAAGCACGAAGGGTGATGTCGTGCCATATTATTGAGAGTAAAAGCACGAAGGGTGATGCCGTGCCATGTCATTTGTGAGTAAAAGCACGAAGGGAGATGTCGTGCCATTTCATTTATACTTTTATACTTTTGTATCATTGTGAGGTCATGGCACGAAGGATGTTTCTGTGCAAGTGAGGACGAGAGACATGCATCATGTTATGATAATCTTTTCTTGTATATATCTTCATGTCTTACCTTGAATTATTACCGTCATATTTGTTGTTCTTATGTGACTTGTCGTCATTGTTCTGTCCTCATTCTCTATCTAAATAGTTGTTGTGTTGCTTGTGCTTCTATTTGTTTAACTTGTAAACATCATACTTACTTCATGCTGTTATGATTTCATCCATGTCATATCTGTTTTGCTGCACTTAGGCACGAGTCTTCTCCCATGTTGGCCATTCATGCTCTATTGTTTCATTATCAAGTACATGCACCCCTCTCCCCTCCTTTTATTTTTTATGTCCATCTTCACGCCTCCATCATGCTAGTTAGATGAAATTATAAAATCTTCCCTAATTGTGGTCATTAATTCTATGCTCTCTACTTAGTCTGTTACTGATGTTCGCCTGTACATTCCCGTTTATTATTACTGCTTGCATATTCCCTTCCTTGTCATTTCTATTGTCGGTATTTCTATCATTTGGTTGGTACCGTTTTATGCATATATGGTGAGGATAATATAAATTCATGAACGGTGTCAACGTGCTGCTAGTTTTGATGCCTTGAGTAATTCTTTCACACTATGAAAGTTTTGAGGCAATCATTGTGATTCATGGGCTTTTGTTCTAAGGAACGGGCCGGTTAAGATGTTTGAAACTGTTGAATTGTGATTCTTTGTGGTAATATTTTATTGTTTGGTACAGTTGCATTGTGTACTCTATTCTATTATCTTGTCGCATAGTTCTATTGCTACTTTATATTATAGTGTTCATTAAAGAGCATCTTTTAACTAAAAGCCTCGTCACTATTTCGAAAGGGTTAGTCAAGATACTTACCAGTACATGGGGTCAGTTGTACTGATACTGCACTTCTGCACACTCTGTGCAGAGTATTGGAGCGGAGCTGCTGAAGAAGTCGAGGGATGACCCTGAAGATGTTCGTTTATTCTAGATAGAAGCTTCCACTAGTCCTTGGTAGTTTTAGACAATTAATTTGTTCATGTAGTTTTCAAATAGATCGTGTGATTCTTTATATTTGCTTTGTAAATCCTAAATCCTAGAAGCTCATGATTCGTGCTACCAGTTCTTGGGTAAATTTGTAATAGTTCAGCTAAAAACAATCCTATTTTAATTTCCTATAAGTTCATTTGGTTTGGATCTTTTGTTAATTTACTTTCCTAGCGGGTCAAGTTAGGTGCCATCATGACCTGTGATTTTTGGGTCGTGACAATATCACCCTCCACAGAATAAGGTAGTACGTACGTTCGTATAACTAGTAGTAATATTTACTAAGATTATATAAAAAATCTCAACAACATGGGCTAAACTTTTGTTCAACCCATCAACTTAATTTGAGCATGCAGCTGAAATTTTTACAGGTGCACATATGCAAGTCCCTATTATTAATTCTGTGTTGATTCCTTTGCCTCAAAGTGAGGGATGAATTCTTCCTTTCCATTCTTTGGCGATAGCATTTATCTATTGTATAAGGAAAAATGTGACATGACACGTGACCATTTAAAGGAAGGACACGTGGAACACAAGATGGGGATGGCCACCGAACATAGCTATTCCGCTTGTCACTGGAAGGAATAACGATAACATTTAATACAAAATATTTTACAACATTAAGGATGATGGTCCGCGTTACAAGGAATTTGGCCTTTATGTCTAACATTACATCTTCATCAATGGCCCTTATAATTGACATTAATGAAAGGAATGATCCAAGGAATTCCTTACCTAGACATATCTATAAATAGAGAGCTCAGTTATCATTATAAAGGACATGAATTTTCTGTCTAATTTACACTACATTCTATACGTCATTTTAATACAATTTTATTTTCTCGCTTTTGATCTCATCATTGTTGTGCCCGAAAATCCTGTTCCCAGACTCATCAACTCTGGCGTTCCATCTACGTTCTAAGGCTAAGTATTTTATATTTCATTATCTTTTGGATCAAATTAATTCACCTGTCTAGAAACCACAAACAAATTCAACTGTTCCTTTTACGGGTAAACAGTTTGGCGCCCACCATGGGAGCTAGGTAGTCGTGCAATTAAATTGATCCTTGCCTTTTTTTACTAACAAGTTTTGATTATTTTGTCTTAGAAAGAATCACAAAAGAAATGGAAGATAACGCTATTAACGACACACGCAACCCTGAAATTCAAGGGAAACAACCTCATTTTGAGGATTCAATCGGTGACACTCGTGATGAGGGGAACGTCGCCACACCAATGCATGATAGGCGGTACCCTCGACAACTTCAAGAGACAACTCCTGATGATGATGAGGAGCATGTAACGGATACAGTGAGGGTCCTGCAAGAGCAACAAGCAATCATTCTAGGCCATCTCACGCGACAGGATCAGGTTATGACGGAACTAAGGCAGGCGCTATCAGGTGGTTCAAATAATGCGAACATGCAAGATCCAAGTCCTCCCGATGTTCCCAGGGGCAAAGTTGGCTCCGACGGGACCGGGGGAGTAGATCCGGCCTCAACAACGATAACGATCTGTTCAAGGAGGAACTTTTGCGGTTCATGAAGGAGGTAAAAGCCCGCATGGATCAAATCCCTGGCGCACCACCAGTATTGAAAGGCCCGAATTTGAAGAGGTATATTTAATTACCGTACAAGCCGAGTGCGGCCCCAAAATTAATATCAAAACGGTTCAAAATACCCGAAGTGCCGAAGTATGATGGAACTTCAAATCCATAGGATCACATTACCACTTACACAACATCGGTGAAAGGAAATGATTTGGCTCCTCACGAAATTTAGTATGTGTTGTTGAAAAAATTTGGTGAGACTCTCACGAGGGGAGCTTTAACGTAGTATTCATTATTTACCGAGCATTCCATAGATTCCTTTGACATGCTTGTTGATTCTTTTATCAAGGCCCATGCCGGTTCCAGAAAGGTACAAGCTGGAAAGACTAACATATTCAGGATCGCGCAAGGAAAATCTGTGTTATTACGAGAATTCGTTACCCGGCTCCAGAAGGAAAGGATGTTACAACTGGCAGTCCCAGATGAATGGGAAGCTGAAGCATTCACCAAAGGGTTAAATCCGAGAAGTTCGGACGCTTCTCAAAAGTTGAAGGAAAGTCTGATCGAGTTCCAAGCGACGACTTGGGCGGATGTCCACAACCGGTACGAGTCGATAATAAGGATCGAAAAATGATGGGGTTGGCTTTCCATCGTCGACCAAAGGACGAGAGAAGAATAGAGAAAAAATGAAAGATGATATTGAAACAGATAAACGGACTTCGAGGGGCCGGTTTTTTCCCTACGAGCCGACAGAAGGTCGTGGCAGGAGCTTACAAACAGCAGATAAGTTCACCATTGATAGAGGACCGATCGTGGCTGGAACAACAAATCGTTGCAGGATAGAGAAATCTCGGGGTCGCGAGATTCTTCTTACCCAAAGTTATCATAATATAACTTCAATTTCAGTGTAGTAGAGTTGGTGTCGGCCATGAAGTATATAAAAGAGGCGCGATTCCTAAGACCTATGAAATCGGATCCCAGCCAGAGGAATCCCAATTTATGGTGTGAATTAGGGGTGTTCATAAAGATCCTAAAAATCAAACAAAACCTAAAACTGACCAAAAAAATTGATATATTTTAGATTTGGTTTAGTTTTAGTTTTGAATTTTAAAAACCGATCAAATTTTAGTTTGTTTTGCTTTTAATAAAAAAATAACCGAAAAAATCAAACCAACCCGACTATAGAAGTAGCTAATTAAATTTATTATATATGTATATTCATGGAAAAATACATAAAGACCCCCATTAAACTTGTCCAAAAACAAGTTTGAACACTTAGACTAAACGAGTGTTATTTTACCTCCTATTCTTGACCGGAGTGAATTAAATGACACCCTAAAGGCTGAAATGAAAGAAAAGGAAAAAGAAAAAACATAGCGCATAAAATTTTTTAATAAGTGGGCCATCTGATAATATGTAATAAAAATAAAATAAAAAATAAGATTTGCCCCCTCTCATTTTTTTAACCTACCACCTGCCTTCTTTCTCCTTCTTCTAACTCCCTCCCCCCTTCCTTCTTGTCCATTCGCCCCGCTCCTCATCTTCTTTCTTCTTCTTTTTTGTTTAAATTTTGTCCTTTCTCGCTACTACTTATCTTCTTTCTTTTTATTTTTGTATAATAATTTTTTCCTTTCCCAGTATCTGCTCGATCTTCTTTCTTCTTTCTTTTTTTAAATTTTTTTTTTTCTTTCTCTCCATCTTCCCATCTTCTTTTTTATTCAGTCCCAACATATTAAGAACATGATAATGAACTGTTCTTTGTTCTACAAATTAAGAAATTAATATAACATCTTTTCGTATTTTCTCTGTTGCGGTTACTTGAACAAGAAAAAATCATAGTGGATGTTGAGGATTGAAATAAAAAATTAAAAATAATTAATATAATAAGATGACGAAACAAAAAAAGAGGAGAGTAAACCAAGATCGAAAGTTTATAGTGTATATACGGATGAGAATTCGATGAAAAAAATATAATTAAGAGGAGTTTATTAATTAATTAGAGATTTATTAGTGTATTAAATAAAGAGTAAGGAAAAAATATGAATAGAAAAAAAAAGAAACGAAAAGGTTAAAAAAATCAAAATTTAGATAATTCTGACGTGGCTCTAACGTGGTGCTGATATGGCTCTACTGTGGCGCTGATGTGGCAATGACGTGGAGGGTGTGTAAAGCACCTCACATTGTGAGACTGGTATTATAGTGTTAATGTTGCATTGAATTCACTCCGAACAAGAATTGGGAGGGGGGGGGGGGGGGGGGGGGGGGGGGAGGAGGGGTAAAAGAACACCCGTTTACTTTAAGTGTTCAAACCTATTTTTTGGACAAGTTTAATGGGGTCTTTATGTATTTTGTCTATATTCTTATATAAAGTTTCTAAAATTTTATGGTACATGTTAATCGTTTTTATTTTTAGTCTAGTCCTCATTATTACAAATAATCTAATTCTTTTCCTTTATATTCTAGTTTGATTGGTAATTTTCTTTTGTTATGTAAAAAAATTTATTTCATGTTAAAAATAATCGATTTTTAATTGAGTGCTTAAAGTATTCATCATTTGTTGTTTCAATTATCATCAATATAACTTGGTAAATGATAGATTTCTCAAAGAGCAATTGGTTTGATAGTGTTACTTTGAAAATGTAGTCACCAAAATATGTGTTTGGTAGTGTATGTCTCATATTTAAAAAAAAATCGATAAATAACAAAAAAAATAAAAAGCCGAAAAAAATCAAATCAATAAAAAATTGACTTAATTGGTTTGGTTTGGTTCCAATATTTTAAGAATTGACTTACTTGGTTTGGTTATCCTTTTAAGAAAAAACCAATCCAAACATAACCATGAACACCCCTAGTGTGAATACCACGGCACTAACGGCCAGCCGATTAGGGATTGCCGGCACCTCCGGGAAGAAGTGGCAACACTGTTAAAGAATGGTCACCTCAGAGAATTCTTGAGTGACCGAGATAAAAATAATTATGGTCGGAACATGGGCGACGTGGAAACCTCAAAATCAAGAGAGGAACCTCCACGCCAAACGATCAATATGATCTTCGGAAGGAATGAAATTAACGGGATCACTTTTTCGGCAGCGAAGAAGACAAAAGTATCGATAACTCATAGTAAAAGTATCCGGGAAGAAGATATCACATTCACGGACGAAGATGCAGACGGATTATTGATACCGCACAATGACAAACTGATAATTTCTTTAAATGTGTTACATTTTAAAATTAAATGTGTTTTAGTGGATCCAGGAAGTTGAGCTAATATCATACAATGGAGAGTAATTGAGCAAGCTAAATTCACCGGAAGCATTATCCCGACAACGGAACTCCTCACCGGATTCAAGCTCACAAGCGTGACAACCCGGGGAGAAATTTTGCTGCTCACAAACGCTGAGGGGGTAATAAAGACAACTCTCTTCAAAGTGGTATATGAAGAAATGGGCTATAACATCATCTTAGAGAGGCCATGGTTGCACGAGATGAAAGTTGTGCCTTCAACATATCACCAATTGTTAAAGTTTCCGACACCTGAGGGGATCAAACAGATAAAAGGTGATCAACCGACAGCAGGGGGGTTGAATGCAATTTCGCTCTCCACTAAAGGCAAGGAATGTGCGGCATAGAAATTACTGGAACTGGAACCTGCCCCCGAACCAGAGGAAGATAATATGGGGACATAAGGGTCGGAACAAAATCAGGTACCGAGGTATTTTTCAAGTACTAGAAGAGACGGACGTGACGAAGTCCACGTCAGAAGAACTAGAGCAGGTTGCGTTGTTCGAAGAATTCCTAGAAAGGAAATTCTATTTGGGAAAAGGACTGCACCCGGAGCAAAGGTCTGCTTTTATTGAATTCCTTAAAAATAAAGCCGAATGTTTTGCATGGTCGCATGAGGATATGATAGGAATCCCGACGGAGATAGTCGTACACAAGTTAAGCTTGGACACCAACATACCTCTGGTAAAGCAAAAGAAGAGACTTATTGCTAAATCAAGGAATAAATTCGCCATAGAAGAGGCAACCCATTTGCTTAAGATTGGTTCAATCCTAGAGGCAAGATATCCAGACTGGCTAGCCAATGTAGTAGTAGTTCCTAAGAAAAATAAAAAAAATTCCATGTACGTAGATTATAAGGATCTTAATAAGGTGTGCTGGAACAACTCATTCCCATTACCAAATATCGATCAAATTATTGATGCCACGGTCGGGCACGAGTTAATGAGTTTCCTTGATGCTTATTATGGGTACAATCAAATCAAGATGAAACCAGAAGACCAGGAAAAGTTTATCACGAATTTTGGCATATATTGTTACAATGTGATGCCCTTCGGGCTAAAGAACGCCGGAGCCACTTATCAACGGCTCGTGAATAATATGTTCAAAAACAAATAGGGAAGAATATGGAAGTATATATATAGACGATATGCTCGTTAAGTCTTTGAACACAGGTGACCATTTGAAGCATTTGCAATAAACATTCGACATCTTGACGGAACATAACATGAAACTTAACCCCGAGAAGTGTGCGTTCGGGGTTAGTTCGGGTAAGTTCCTAGGATTCCTAGTCTCACAAAGTGGAATTGAGGTAATTCCCGAAAAAATCAAGGCTATAGAGGACATCCCAGATCAGTTGTCTAACGTAAAAAACGTTCAGAGGCTCACAGTGAGATTGGCAGTTTCGAGTAGGTTCATTTACCGATCATCAGAAAAATGTCATCGCTTCTTTTGTGCTACTCAAAAATAAAAACAAATCCGAATGGACACCGGAGTGTCAGCAAGCCTTGAAGGAGTTGAATAAATATTTGTCAAGCCCTCCGTTGCTCTCAAAATCGAAAGAAGGTGAAACGTTGCTAGTCTACCTCGCGATCTCAGAAGTTGCGGTAAGTGCAGTTTTAGTCCGAGAGGACGAAGGTACGCAATATCCCATTTATTAATTAGCAAAATCTTAACGGGAGCATAAACTCGCTACCCACACCTAGAAAAGCTGGCCTTAGCTAACGTAGTCGCCGCTCGAAAGCTGAGGCCCTACTTCTAATACCACCCGATAGCTGTGGTGGCTAGTTTCCCTTTGAGGAATATCCTCCATAAACCCGAGCTCTCGGGTAGATTGGCCGAATGGACCACCAAAATGAGTGAATTCAATATAGAGTGTAAAATGAGGACTGCAATTAAGTCGCAAGTCTTGGCCGACTTCGTGGCCAATTTCAGTTCGGGACTATTGCCTTTGGCAGCCAAGGAGGCAATAATGGTGTTAGAATCATCATCGGGAGTTTGGACCTTATTTATGGATGGATCTTCAAACGTAAAAGGGTCCGGGATAAGAATATTCCTAATCACGCCTTCGGGGAACCCTTAAGGCAAGCCATCAGAACACTTTCTTTAACTAACAATGAGGCAGCATACGAAGCTTTGATTACAGGGATCGAATTGGCCCGGGGGCTTGACTCTGAAGTCATTGACATCAATGTGATTCACAGTTTGTGGTAAATAAGGTCTACGAAATTTTTGACACCAAAGAGGATTATATGCAACAATACATGGTAAAGGTTCAGGATTTATTGGCACGATTCGGGTAGTGGTCAATAACTTATATCCCGAGGAAGATAATGCGTAAGTAGATGCATTAAAAAATTTGGGCTTATCAAAAGAAATCCAAGGATCGGAATCAGGGACGGTAGTACAACTGATGAACTCAGTCTTGGACACAAATGGTTACTATGAGGTGAATTCGACTAGTTTGGTCTGTGAATGAAGAAATGAAATAATCGATTATCTCGAGCATGGAAAGTTACCCGAAGACCCCAAAGCATCAAGAGCGTGACACCCCAAAGCTGAACAATATAGCTTCAAGAAAGGCCAATTGTACAAAAAATCCTTTAAGGCTGTTGGACCGAAGCTTAGGAGCATCAGAAGCTAACTATGTCATGAGAGAAGTCCATGAAGGGATATGCGGAAACCATTTGGGTGCAGATTTTTTGGTGTTGAAATTAGTTCGGACAGGATATTATTAGCCCCGTATGGAACAAGATGCGAAAGACTTCGTACGAAAATGTGATATGTGCCAATGCTACGCACCACTAGTACATAGACCGGTGGAACCCCTACATATGGTTCCGTCCCTGTGGCCATTCATGAAATGGGGAATAGACATCGTCGGACTGCTACCAGCAGCTTCTAGAAAGGTAAAGTTTCTTTTAATTTTGACTGACAGTTTTTCTGAATGGGTGGAAGCAGGTCCTTATCAGAAGATCGGAGAACACGAAGTGGTCGACTTCTTGTGGGAAAATATAATTTGTAGGTTTGGAATACCAAAAAATATTGCACGCGACAATGGGTCGCAGTTTATTGGTGCAAAAGTTACAAAGTTCCTTGAAGATTTGAAAATAAAGAGGATCACATATTCACCTTATCATCCGAGCGCAAATGGTTGCAGCAAAAGGTGAAGATTATTCAAAACCTCAAGAAAAGGTTGGAAGCAGCAAAAGGCAACTGGCTTGAAGAATTACCTAAGGTTTTATGGGCCTAACGAGCAACGACCAAGTCAAGCACACGAGAAACCCCTTGTTCCTTTGTGTTCGGTGCAGAAGATTTAATACCGGTGGAAGTAGGGGAACCAACCTTAAAGTATTTCCAGGCGGATGAAGAACCGAACAACAAAGCAATGCTAATCAACTTGGAGCTTCTCGAGGAACGCAGAGACTTGGCGCATGTCAGAATGGCGACTCAAAAGCAGAGAATGGAGCGATATTATAATCAAAGAGCCAACCTCGGTTATTTCAAAGTAGGAGACTTGGTCTTGAGGAAGGTGACTCAAAACACCTGGGAACTCAATGCGGGCAAGTTAGGACCAACATGGGAAGGCCCTTACCGGGTTTCAACTATCACTGGGAAAGGATCATACGAGTTGGAGAACCAGAACGGAGACAAGTTTCCCAACAACTGGAACATGGGTCACGTCAAAAGATATTACTGCTGACGAACAACGGTCAAACGGAAAGTATGTGCTGCACTCTTTTTCCCTTTGTTCATTTTTTATGCCAATTGGGTTTTTCTGGCAAGATTTTTAATGAGGAAGCGAAGAAAGAATACTACGAAGACAGCATCAATAAGATCTCCAATTCCAAGGCTCCACTCGAGGGAGATTAGGTAATATTTGGTTCGATAGCAAATTCCCACCGGGAAGTTAGTTTGCTACCGAACAGAGGTTACCCGATCGTTAACGAGCACAAGCCACTAGAGGACTGTAGGTATTCTTTCGCTCGATAGCATGGGTTCATAAAGGGAAACAAGATATGTTTCCGAGTGAAGGATTACCTAGCAATTCATTGATGGAATCTTCGAAGATACAATACTTCCAGTGTTCCAATTCGCATTCTTCGCACTCGAACATCGGGTGGGATGATATGAGGTTACGGAAATATTGAATGCCATGTAACACTGAATGCCACGTCAATCTGGGAACAAAAATTCGAAATAAAATACATCATCGGGAGCGGGGACTGTGCAGCCAGACCCGTAGAAACAAGTTATACAAGGTTGCCACAAGTCATGACAATTTCTTTTTTTGCATAGAAAATGCTTATGTAGTTTTGAAAATAAAAGGAATTAAATGAAATGAAATCCTTTTGTTTTTATCTTGTTTCTTGTCTGAAATATGGGTTAATTTTTCCATTTGAAAGTTAAACAAGTACTTCAAATGTTAGTGATGCAATGAACAGGAGACGCCCTCTTCAAGAGCACCATAAACATAAGAGGGCCCTCTCTTATAAAAACTCTCACGTTAAAGGGTTGGTTACTGAAGAATCAATGCCCGAAATTTAGAATTTCCTCGGGGAAAAATACACCTGAAGCCGCATACGAAAATGATGCAAAAAGAAAACTTGCACAAATACTTATTGAAACCCTCATGTAAAAGGGATAATTCTCAAAAACAAAGTGCATCGAATAAAATACATCTGAGACCACATACAGAAAAACATGCACAAAATCCTTAAAAGAATATAAGGGTTAAAAAACACGCTCGGATATTCAAGAAAAAAGTAAGACTCAGACAAACATTCGAGCAAAAATATGTCTTCATTTACAAGAATGTGCCCAAAAAAATACAAAACGGGAAAAGACAAGTAAAGCTAAACTGCCCATTTAGTAAGAACGACCTTCTGGACTTCCGCTCATTTAGAATTGGCCTCATTAAATCTAACCCTCAGCGGCCCAATTTCCCAACTAAGTATTTTACCACTTCTTACTCGTTTTGCCGCAAAAGGGCCTCCAATACAACGGTCTCGGTAGCCTTGGTTTCCAATTCTGAGAGGCGGAGAACAGCCTGGTCCTGTTCCACCTAACGGTGATGCCATTCAGAAGTAAGTTCTTCCTTCTCATGAATTAGCCTTTAAAGTCCCTCAGAAGCAATAAAGTTGTCCTATAAAACAATGAGAGGTAAAACTTAGAGTACATTTGTTCAAAAGCAGAAGAAATAACAGAAGGAGAAAGGAACGTACAGCTGCGGTGTTGTGCGTAGTATTGTTCAACAAACACTCCCCCGAGAGTGTCTGAATCTCTTCCTAGTCTTTTTTTGAAGCCAAAGGCTTCAGATAGTTAGGAAGCTCCATTGTCCTTGAAAGTAGGTTACACCCGGTGGAGACCGAAAGGGTAACACTCCCGACCCTCTGTGGATCTTCAAAAGGGGAAGCATAATTTTGGCCCAAATTCCCATGAACTGGCATTGTGGAGGAAGTACACCTTCTTCATGGTCAGGTGCGGCCGATGGAGATGATGTATTAACCATTGTTGGAAGAGAGGACGAAGATGGAAATAAAGTAGCAGCTAGTGGTGGTGATGAAGGTGGAGATGAAGTTGATGGGGTTGAAGAGTGAGAAGCAGTTGCATCAATTGTAGTCATTGTTGTTTGATGCTCACAAACCAAAGATGGCACGAACCCGGTACTCAGCCCCGCGGTACCGATTATAGCAATTAAGGCCTGTAAGTGGGAGTTAGAATATTCAACTAAATTAGATTCTTCCCAAAGTGCTGAGACGTCATCTTCATGTGGTACAGTTGTCTCAACAGTCGAGCATCATGTTGAGATGATGAGGATCGTATCCTTCTATGTAAGGAAGCTCCCTCATCACTAGCTTCTTCATCATCGTCGATCATCATGGTGTCTATGATCAAACCGGAAGGAGGACCAGTCAACATTGCCATCAGAGATGACTCGGGGGCATCAACCTTTGCCCTCTGATTTTTTTCCCCGGCCGTAGATGAACGTCTTCTATTTGGTTGCGTGTTCTCTGGTCGGGGACTCTGTGAAGAAATGTTTGCACCCGAAGCATGCCTAGAGATGCATGTTCGAGTAAGTGCCTCTCGAAGCAGCCTCGTTGCATCAACAGGGTCAACCAAAACATCCTCCTCGGGAACATCAACCGATGTCACGACCCAAATTCCCAACCTTAGAAATCGTGATGGCGCCTAACATCACACTCTCTAGGCAAGCCAATGTTAGAGTTCGATTAACTACTTTCCTTTGATTATCCATTTAGACATAATAAAATAATTCTAAAGTAAACTTAATCTAATGGTTTCCAATGAATAATTCCAAATATAAAATGATAAACAACTAAATAAACCGAACCACGAACTAATTATATAAATAACTCTAAGAGTACCCCAGGGTCTGGTGTCACAATTCTAGAACTACTAAAGACTACTAAAAATAATGGACTGAAAGAAATAGTATACTGTTTTGCGAAAATATAAAAAGTCTCTACGAACTAGGAGAAGACTCTCGGGATCTGCGAACGCCGGCAGATATACCTCGTGTCTCCGGATAATAAATAGCGGCTACTAAAAATCTCTACTGCTGGATGGTACCTGGATCTGCACTAAAATAGTGCAGAGTGCAGAATCAGTACAACCGACCCCATGTACTGAGTAAGTGCCGAGCCTAACCCCGACGAAGTAGTGACGAGGCTAAGGCGGTCAATTATAACATAACCTGCGACAATATATGTATATAATAAAGTAATAAAACAATTCTACGCAAACAAGAAAATATAACTGCAACAATGAATAAATAAAATAACTCAGTCGCCTATTCCAGGCCTCGGCTGTCACCAAAATTTCACACAACTTTCCAAGTTTCCAAACTTTAATTTAAAATAACAAAATGTGCAAGATATGGGAAAACGGTAGGATAAAACAATAAACTTCCAAATCTTTGTAATAGAAATCAGTAAAGCATAATTATCCTCGCTTATCATTGTCATATATTTATATTTTCCCTGTCCACCCTTATCACAGTCATATATATTTATTTCCCCCGTCCACCCTTATCACAATCATATATATTTATTTTTCCTGTCCACCCTTATCACAGTCATATATATTTATTTCCCATGTCTACCCTTATCACAGTCATATATATTTATTTTCCCTGTCCACACTTATCACAGTCATATATATTTATTTCCCCTTTCCACCCTTATCACAGTCGTATATATTTATTTCTATCGAAACTTTGACAGTTCAGACCAAGCCTTTCAGAATACTTTTGTCTCAACAACCATAAACAATAAATGGTGGTTCTGAAAACTTCATAAATAGTATCTCAAAATGAACCAACAAGAGTGTGTGTGTGTCTGTGTATATATATATATATATATACACATATCTCGTAAAATTATGACAACCCACTCAGTCTTTATGTACCACAATGAAATCAAGGAAAATAACTAATACCTTCCCAAACATGATTTCAACAAGACTTACAACAATATAACAAGTCAAATAATTATAGAAGACAACAATGAACATGAA
This sequence comes from Nicotiana knightiana, assembly GCA_005239525.1. Lineage (NCBI taxonomy): Eukaryota > Viridiplantae > Streptophyta > Magnoliopsida > Solanales > Solanaceae > Nicotiana > Nicotiana knightiana. The sequence continues at coordinate 14,367 of ML397943.1, read as the reverse complement.
ACAATTAAAATCATGAAGCAATTAGATTGGAAACGGAGAGGGGATCATGTAAACAGACAATTTGGTGGTTCATAGATACTCGTCACCTCACCTATACACCACTCACATGCAATCACATAAAAATTTAGTTGGGGATTCCTATTCCCTCAAGTCAAGGTTAAACCAAGCACTTACCTCAATTTCGCAGGCCACTCATTGTTCAATTATAGCTTTTCCTCTTGAATTCCCCTCCAATACACTCGAATCTAACCATAATTAACTTAATATCACTAATTAATGCTAAAGGAACTAACTCTACTGAAAATTATAATTTTTTCTAAGTTTTCTCAAACAAAGTTAAAACCCGACCCCGGGCCCGCTTGGTCTGAACTCGGGGTTCGGACCAAATTAAGTTTACCCATTCACCCACAAACCCGAATATATAATTATTTTCGAAATCCGACCTCAATTTGAGGTAAAGATTCAATTTTTACAAAATTCCCTAATTCTACCCAAACCCTCAATTTTTACCATGAAAATTCTTAGTTTTTGATTTAAAACATTGGGTAATTGAAAGATTAAAGTTTAGAATTGATTACCAACAACTTGAGGATGAACTTTGGTGAAGAAATTCGTCTTTAGGGCTGTGGAGTTCGAAAATTATGAAGAAAAAAGGTTCTGTCCGTGTTTAAAAGGGTATTTATATAGCTGGGTAGGCCTTTAGGCGTTCACATAGGGCATGCCGCGTTCGCATAGGGCTACAGGACAGTTGGCCATCGCGTTCACGTTGGGGGGGGGGGGAGGGGGGGCATTCGCAAAGGGTACTGGACTCCCCTTCCCCTCAAAGTCCAATACACTGTGCGTTCGCGGGGCCTAGACCGCGGAGAATTTCAAGTGTATGACATCCCGCGACCTATCCGAAAGTCACCCGAGCCCTCGGGGTTCTAAACAAAACATGCACGCAAGTCTAAAAACATCATATAGACTTGCTCGTGCGATCAAATCATGAAAATAATATGTAAAACTATGAATTATACCTCAAAACTCCTCATTTTTCTCAAGAACACTTAAAGTTCATTATTTCTCAACCGGACGTCCAAATCACGTGAAATAAACTTCGTTTTTCACCAAATTTCACAATTAACATTTAAATACTATAAAAAATCTATATCGGGCTCTGGAACCAAAATACGGGCCCGATACCGATGGTTTCAAACATTAATTCTTTTGTTTATTTCATTAATATTCCAGCAATACAATTTCTTTCAAAGATTGATTTCTAAGGCTTGGGGCCTCGAAATTCATTTCCGGGCATACGCCCAAGTCCCATATTTTGCTGTGGACCTCCTGGGATCGTCGGAATACAGATCCCGGTTCATTTTACTCAAGATGGTCAAACTATAATCAAAATTTAACTCTAGAAATCACTACTTCTTATATTTTCACATAAAAGCTTTTCGATTTCACGCCCGGACTGCGCACACAAAATGAGGTATTTAAATTTGTATTTTATGGCTAATAAACCTAGAATGGAGTCTAAATTCATAGAATGACTGTGAGCATGTGATTTTTCACCTACTAAATACTCCTACAAAATTCGATAAATAAATTAATTTTATAGATTTTTGTTGAATTTCAGTGTTTATTTGGTGAATTATTTTCCTTGCATGATCATAGTTTATCTTTTAAAAAAATTATAAAATGATAAATAATAAGAAAACATTTTAAAACTTTTATTATTTGGCATGACTAGGTTTTTGATAATTAGTTGCATAATTTAATCCTTTTTACTAAGAAAATTGCCAAATTTGCTCTTTAAATAATTGTGGGTATTAAAATAATGGTTTTACTTTTAATTAACTCATTAATTAACTTATAATTAGATGAAATTAGGTTAAAACTAATTATTACATTTTTAGAGATTAATTAGAATGAATTTAAGTGACTAATTAACCTAAGTGTTGAAAAGATTAAAAACTGTACCTGGGACAAATTACCCAGGCCCAAATCCCTTCTCACTACCCAAACACACCCCAATCCAAGCAAAAAATCTGTCCAAGCCCCAGACTACCCCCAAACGACCCTGTTTAAGGCTGGTTTAATCCCAGCCTTTGATCTTCCCAGACCTAACGACTGGTAACTAACCGTTCATTAAATATATATGTCCTAACCCCTACAACCCCCTCAAACTCATCTACCCTAACCCCCTCATCTCCTTGTCTCTCTTTTCACCCTCTCTCACTCTTCGTCGCCGACCACCTTACTCTGCCACTCGAAAATCGCCCATCGGCGGCGGAACCACTCCAAACCGCCTCAAAATTTTATCAGACACTCCTCTCACTCCCCTTAATCACCTACCACCTTTAACTTCTCCAAAACCCCCCACCAAAATCCCTCAATTTCTGATCTAAGAATCGGAACCCTAAGAAACCCAATCCGACCAAACTTGTTCTAACCTGACTAGTACCCTCCTTCTTTTATTTTCTTTAATCATTTATGTGTTAAAAATTATTTGTTTCTAGTCTTAGGTTTCCTGTTTCTTACTGATTTTAGAATTAATTAGTCTAGGTTTCGTAAGTTTTATTTCTCTAAATGTTGTTTCGAATGTAGTTGACTCTATGCATGACTTAATCAGGTTAATTTGAGTTAGGGTTTTCCAGATTTCTTCTCATACTGTGTCTTCTTCTAAAAATAAGTGATTAGTTGTTTAGGGTTATTGATTTACTTATGCATGGTTGAATAAATTAGGTTTAACCCTTGATTTGGTTGCTATAAATCTGGATTATCAGTCTGAATCTCAATTCTCTTTAGTTGATTAATCCCGTTCAAGTTTAGTTCTAATTTTAATACTCATGACTCACTGAGTTTGATCATAAATTAGGGTTTTATGTACCTTCCTGATTCTCATGCTGTTATAGGTTTAATCGTGAGCTTTTCTTTATGTATGGATTAATTGATTTTAGATTCAGTTTAGGATCTCAGATTTTTCCTTTAACTTTTTCTTCCCTTAAAATAGTTTATTAGTCATGTATGAGGATTAATTAACTAGCTTCTATCTTAGTTTAATTCCACATGTCTTAGTATTTAGAATGGTAACTTAAGTTAACCTTTGATTTTGCAACTGCCTTTAATTAATTACTGATTTTTAGATTAGTTATAGGTTAATCTAATCTTGACTCTTAGGTTAGATCTTGCACCTATAACTGTCATAAAAAAAACTGCCTATGTTTATTGAACAACTTCCATGCATAGTAACTGTTTATTTAAGATTAACCACTGACTTAATTGGTTCATGATTAAATAGCTATGTATGAGCCAACTAGAATTCTGATTTTTGGCCAATTAATAGGATTTGCATTAGTTATACTTGACTTGTTAGCCTAAGCTTAGGTTGAAACTAAGATTAAGGCATAATATGGGATAATTGACTACGTCTAATGGTTTAACTTAATAAAATCATTTGAACTAGCTAACCTAAGTTCTAAAATAAATTCACTTAAGGTTTAGCTAATTATCTTGTTTATGATTTATTCAACCTCACTTTTGGAGAGGCTTAAGCTTCCAACTTCTTCATTAGTGGTAATCACTCAATTAGGAAAAATTAGGCAACTTAAAGAATAACACAACCTTTAAATGCTTAAAGGGTAATTGCTAGGGTATTGATGTCACGACCCATAATACTAACTTAGGTCGTGATGGCGCCTAACACCGGGGCTAGGCAAGCCCACACTCAGATTACTAATGATTTTTCCCATATTTGATTAAACATCCCAATACGTGCCAAGTTTTAAAGTTCAAAACATTAATTGAAAAAGATAATAAGCCATTTTTAACCAAAAGCAATCATAAAGAGGCGTGAGCCAATATATATATACAGACCCGCAAACCATAATAACTACTACGTGTGTTCCAGGAACTAGTGTCACAAGTCCTACGGGCATACTAACAGAATATACAAAAATATAATATACAGTCCCACTGTCTGAAATAAATAGACGGAAAATAAGCAAAAGAAACTCCATGGTGCTACCGAGGATCGTCAGGAGAAGCAGCTCTCCGTGAAGTCAGGTCCAACTATGATTAAAATCGAGCTCCGGTCTGATAACCAGATGCACCAGCCTCAGAATCTGTACAATTATGTACAGAAGCGTAGTATGAGTACATAAACAAATATGCACCCAGTGAGTATCCCGACTAACCTCGAAGAGGTAGTGACGAGAGGTCGACTTGACACTCAATAAGGGCCAACAAAATGATTAAACAAGATATAATATCAGTAACAGATACGAGGATGATAAAAATAGTAAACATTAAAAATAACAGTAATTCAAGTAAATACTGGAAGTAAATATACAATTACTACTTCATTATTCTTTTCTTTCCTTTAAAATATCTGACCACTCAATATCCATAAAAGAATCATTAACAATTTAGCATGCGCATCCAGGATAAGGACAACCGGCCTGAGCCATCATAATGATCATATCTGTGCACTACCGAGGGTCGAACGGCATGAGAGTGGGGGAAATATATCTTTCAATCTCGCCGTGGCGTACTACTCGCTCCCATGAGAGTGGGGGAAATAACACTCCGCTTGCGGAATGTAAATTGCGAAGTGGTCATACGCACACACAATCCACACATTTATTCTTTATAAATTACTTTTTGTGAAAAATTCCTTAAAATTACTCAAATTCCATGATCTCAGGGAAATAAACCGCATGTAAATTTAATTCATTAAGCATATAGTTCATTTCAAGGAAAATATAAGGTATGGTGTAGGCCTAGCTACCCGGACATAACAATAATAGTCGCTACGTACGGACTTTCGTCACTTTGCGCGTACGTAGCCCCCACAAACATTAGCACATAGACATTTAAAACACCTAGGGGGACAGTTCCCTTTTACAAGGTTAGAAAGGAGACTTACCTCGTGTCAAACCTACTCTCCGGGTCAAGAACGCGCTCGAAACTCAAAACTCAATACCCAAGGACTCGAAACTAGCCAAATGTTATACAAATATATCAATTTATATTCAAAGCATGGAATTCTCCTACTACTTAGTCAAATTCATCATTCTTGAAGAAATCCCAAAATCCAACCCCGGGCCCGCATGCTCGAATTCCAAAAATTCTCGAAGGAAACACTCACACATAACCTAAGGATCATTAATATATGATATTTTTATGATTTCATGGCCAATTCACGGGTAATTATCTAAATTCTCGAAAGCCCTAGGTTACTACCCAAATTCTTTAATTTTCCACTAAATAGGTAGTTAATTCACCTAGGAATTCATGCATTAACTAACTTTAGGGTAGAATTCACTTACCTTTTTAGTAGCTAGGTCGTGGAGCTCTTTCCCAAGCGTTCAAGGTCTCTAATGGAGGAAGAAAATGGGGTGAAAAATGTAATAATCCCGTGTTTTAAGAACTTACTACCTACTGTGGTTCTGCACCTGCGACTCAAGGACCACACCTGCGGTCTCACGGCTGCGAGAAAAGACTCGCACCTGCGGAAGAGGGGCAAGGGGCTTGGGCTTGCACCTGCGGAGAGGAGCTCACACCTGCAGCTCCGCTCCTGCAGTTATTATCTGCACCTGCGAGAAATGGGAAACCTTATCTGAAGCTGCACCTGCGAGGAAAAGGCCGAAGGAGCGTTCTCGCACCTGTGACTGGGCAACCGCACCTGAGGTCACAGCAGATCAGGTGCACCAGCAACTGTAGCTGGTTTTTGGCCTCGTTTGGTGCCTGAGAGTTGGGCCCACCCGATCCCCTTTCCAAATATATCAACAAGTCCCAAATCACAGTACGGACTCGCTCGAGCCTTCGGAACACCCAAAATAACGCTAAAACTCAAAATCACACCTCAAAACCCCTAGAATCAAACTTAGGAACTTTAAGTTTTCTTGAATTTCCTAACAATGCGCCGAGCTGACCTATAGTACTCGGAATGACCCCAAAATTTGCGAGCAAGTCATGAATGACATAACGAAACTATTCCCGGTCTCAAAATTCTGTTTGGACCTCGATAACACAAAACCACGTCCCAAACCACAATATGAAGTTAAGGAAACACTTATTTCAATATTAGGCGCCGAAACGCTCCCGAGTCATCTAAAACCCATTCCGAACATATGCCCAAGTCCGAAATCATCATACGAAGCTACCAGAACCGTCGAAACTCGATTCTGAGGTCGTTTACTCAAAATGTTGACCGAAGTTAAACTTGGCCTTAAAGGCCAACCTTAAGGAACCAAGTGTTTCTATAGCACTCTAAACACTTCCGAATCCCGAACCACCAGTCCTCGCAAGTCATAAATCACAATAAGCCACTATGGGAAGTTTCATTTAGGGGAACGGGGTCCAACAACGCAAAACGAATGGTCGGTTCGTTAGATTATCCACCTGCGGATATCTTCTCCACATGCCCTCCTCGTACTCCCAAGGTGCCTCCTCAACTGGTTGGCCCCTCCACTGCACCTTTACGGCAGAAACTCTCTTGGACCTCAATTGTAGATCCTGTCTATCAATATAGCAACTGGATCCTCCTCGTAGTCCAACCTCTCATCCAACGTAATAGTGCTTAAATCAACCACGTGAAAGAAGTCAGCGTGGTACCTCCGGAGCATGGATACATGAAAAATCGGATGAACTCCTGATAAACTAGCAGGTAAGTCTAGCTTAGAAACAACCTCCCCAACTCGCCTCAACACCTCGAAGGGACCTATAAACCTCGGTCACAGCTTTCCCTTCTTCCCAAACCTCATAATACCCTTCATCGGCGAGACTTTCAGCGGGACCTTATCTCCTTCCATAAATGATACACCACACGCCCTCTGATCAACGTAACTCTTTTGTCTAGACTGTTCTGTGCGGAGCCTCTCCTGAATCAACTTCACCTTCTCCAAAGCATCCCTCAGTAGGTCGGTGCCATATAACTTAGCCTCGCCAGGCTCAAACCACCCGATAGGAGAAAGACATCACCGACCATACAAAGCCTCAAATGGTGCATCTCAATGCTGGACTGATAACTATTATTGTAAGCAAACTCGGCCAGAGGCAAGAACTTGTCCCACTGACCTCCGAACTCAATCACACATGCCCTGAGCATGTCCTCCAATATCTGAACTGTACGTTCTGACTGACCATCCGTCTGACGGTGAAATGTTGTGCTGAGATCTATCTGGGTACCCATCTCACTACGCAATTCTCTCCAGAAGTGCGAAGTGAACTGAGGACCTCGATCTGATATAATGGACACCGGCACATCGTGCCACTGGATTATCTCCCGAATGTAGATCTGTGCCAACCTCTCAGAAGTATATGTAGTATCCACTGGAATGAAATGCGCCGATTTGGTCAATCTATCCACAATGACCCAAACCGCGTCAACCTTCCGCAGAGTCGGAGGCAACCCAACCACGAAGTCCATAGTGATGCCCTACCACTTCCACTGAGGAATAGGCATCTGCTGAAGTAGGCCTCCTGACCTCTGGTGCTCGTACTTAACCTGTTGGAAGTTAAGACACTTAATCACATACTCCATAATGTCCCTCTTCATCCGCCTCCACTAGTAATGCTGATTCACATCACGATACATATTCGTAGCACAAGGATGAATAGAATATCGAGAACTGAGTGACTCCTCTAGAATCCTCCCTCTCAGTTCATCGACATTAGGATCATATAAACAGCCCTGAAGTCTCAGAACACCATCTTCGCTAATAGTAACCTCCTTGTCACCACCCTGAACCACCGAAGCTCAGCCAAGTACGGATCATCAAATTGCCGAGCCTTAATCTCTCCCAATAACAAAGACTGAGCAACCACATGTGCTAAAACTCGGCGAGGCTCCGAAAAGTCTAACCTCACCAGGCGATTAGACAAGGACTGAATGTCCAAGGCTGGAGGTCTCTCCTCTGCTGCAATGTAAGCCAAGCTACCCATACTCTCTGCCTTCCTGCTCAAGGCATCTACTACCACGTTTGCCTTGTCTGGATGATAAAGAATGGTGATATCATAATCCTTCAACAACTCAAGCCATCTGCGCTGCCTCAAATTAAGATCCCTCTGCTTGAATAAGTGTTGCAAGCTGCGGTGGCCTGTATAAACCTTACAGGACACCCCATACAAGTAGTGCCTCCAAATCTTAAGAGCATGAACAATCACCGCCAACTCTAAATCGTGCACAGGGTAATTCTTCTCATGAACCTTCAGCTGGCGTGAAGCATAAGCAATAACTCTCCCTTCGTGCATCAACACACATCCCAAACCAACGCGTGAAGCATCGCAATACACTGTATACATCCCAGAACCGGAAGGCAATACCAGAACTAGTGCCGAGGTCAATGCTGTCTTGAGCTTCTGAAATCTCGCCTCACACTCGTTGGACCATCTGAAAGGGGCATTTTTCTGAGTCAATATAGTCAATGGAGTTGCAATAGGAGAGAACTCCTCCACAAATCGGCGATAATAGCCTGCTAGGCCCAAAAAGCTCCTGATCTCTGTAGCTGAAATAGGACGCGGCCAACTCTGAACTGCCTCAATCTTCTGAGGATCAACCTTGATACCCTCTCCGAATACCACATTCCCCAAGAATGCTACAGAATCCAACCAAAACTCACACTTGGAGAACTTAGCATATAGCTCCTGTTCCCGCAAGGTCTGGAGCACAACTCTCAAATGCTGCTCGCGCTCCCCTAAGCTATGTGAGTAAATCAAAATGTCATCAATGAAGACAATGACAAATGAATAAATATACGTCCTGAACACCCTGTTCATCAAGTCCATGGATGCTTCTAGGGCATTAGTCAAGCCAAAGGACATTACCAGGAACTCGTAGTGGCCATACCTCGTGCGAAAAGCTGTCTTCGCAACATCTGAGGCCCAAATCCTCAACTGATGATATCCCGATCTCAAATCAATCTTAGAAAACACCCGAGCACCCTGCAACTGGTCAAACAAATCATCGATGCATGGAAAAGGGTACTTGTTCTTAATGGTGACCTTGTAAAATTGGCGGTAATCAATACACATCCGCATGGACCCATCCTTCTTCTTCACGAATAGAACTGGAGCTCCCCACGGTGATACACTCGGTCTGATGAACCCTTTAGCCAACAACTCCTCAAGCTGCTCCTTCAACTCCTTTAACTCTTTTGGAGCCGTGCGGTACGGAGGAATAGATATAGGCTGGGTGCCTGGAGCTAAATCAATATCACGATTCGGAGGCATGCACGGAAGGTCTGAAGGAAATACATCAACAAACTCTCGAACAACTGGAACTGAATCAATCGTCAGTGACTCGGCGGTGGTGTCCCGCACATAAGCAAGATAGGCCAGGCAACCCTTCTCGACCATATGTCGAGCCTTCATGAACGAAATAAACCGGTTGGATGCACTGACTGAGGAACCTCTCCACTCCAGCCTAGGCGACTCTGGCATGGGTAAAGTAACTGTCTTGGCATGGCAATCTAGCACGGCATGATAAGGAGATAGCCAATCCATGCCCAAAATAACCTCAAAATCAATCATGTCGAGCAATAAGAGATCCGCTAGAGTCTCGAACCCGCAGAATGTAACCATAAGGACCGGTAAACCCGGTCTACCACCACAGAATCGCCCACAGGATTGGACACACATATAGGAGAACCCAAGGACTCACGAGGGACATCCAAAAAATGAGCAAATAAGACCAAAACATAGGAATAGGTGGATCGTGGATCAAATAGCACTGATGCCTCTCTACTACATATTGTAATAATACCTGTGATCACGGCGTCTGAGGCTACTGCATCTGATCTGCCCGGAATAACATAGAATCTAGCTGGAGCACCGAAAGACTGAGCCCCGCCAGAATGAGCAGGAGCTGGCTGACCTCCCCCTGACTGGCCTCCACCTCTAGGAAGACCCCTGCCGACCTATCCTCCACCTCTAAGTGGCCTGACGACTGGTGCTGGACCCATAGGCTGATAATCATGTTGCACTGCTTTGCCCCGAAACCTGGGACAATGCCTCTTCATATGACCTGGATCCCCACACTCATAACAACCTTCGGCTATCATAGCCTACTGCCCCGAAGCCCCGAAACGGAACCCTGAATGGCCGGAGAGTGATGTGTACTCTCTGGCATAGCACTGAAGTAGGGACTAGGTAATCTCGGATAACTGGAATAACCACTGGGTTAACTCTGAATTGTTGGAGGGCGGTAGGAATGCTCTGGCATGGCGCTGAAATGAGGCCTCGCTGGAACACCTCGGGGAAGTGTTGGTGGTGCTGAATATGGAGGCCTTCTAGGCTGACCTCTACCAAACTGACCTCTGCCCCTAACTGGGGCACCTCTGAAATCCCCGGAGAATCTGACTCTGTTGTCCTGCTGACCCTGCTCTTTTCCTCTCAATCGATAGCCCTCAATCCGACGAGCTACTCGACCACCAGCTGATAGGGAGTCCCCATCTCCACCTCTCGGGCCATGTTGGCTCCGGAGTGTAGCCCTACTAAAAATTTCCTCACTCTCTCTGCATCAGTAGGTAATATCATGAGTGCGTGGCGAGACAACTCTGAGAATATAGCCTAATAATCTGTCACTGACATCTGTCCCTGCTCCAGCTGCTCAAACTGATATTGCAGCTCTTCCCTCTCAGAGGGTGGGATATGCCTGTCTAGAAACATCTGAGTGAAATGCTCCCAAGTGATAGGAGTAGAATCTGCTGGCCTGCTGAGAATATAGGACTGCCACCATCTGCGAGCTCTGCCCTCTAATTGGAAGGTAGTGAAGTCCACTCCATGGGACTCTAATATCCTCATATTGTGCATCCTGTCCCTGCAACTGTCAACAAAATCCTGGGCATCCTCACCTCGCTCACCCCCAAAGACTGGAGGGTGCAATCGAGTCCATATATCCAATAGCTTCTGCGGATCGCTGTCCGCAGCTGGTTTGGGCTCAGGTGTTGCTGCTATAGGCTGGACCTCACCCACGGGCAGTGTACCCAGGGTATGATGTAATGCTCCTGCCTGCAGCATGGGCGGTAGGAGTCTGGGGCCCCCTTCCCGCCTGAGTTGTGGCAGGATCTGCTGTAAATAAACCAGCCTGGGACATGGTGTCCATAAGCGGCCCCTCCCGGGTATGGAACATCGGATGCACGCGTCCTCACCGTCTGTGAGAGAATAGAAGAATGAGATTTAGTAAACCATCGACTGCATGATAGAATAAAAATAACAAGAGGTTTTCCTAACACCCGATAGCCTCCCGAAGATAAGTATAGACATCTCCATATCGATCCGCAAGACTCTACTAGGTTTGCCCATGACTTGTGAGACCTACGTGAACCTTGAGCTCTGATACCATGTTGTCATGACCCAGAATACTAACTCAGGTCGTGATGGCGCCCAACACCGGGGTTAGGCAAGCCCACACTCAGATTACTAAGGATTTTTCCCATATTTGATTAAACATCCCAACACGTGCCAAGTTTTAAAGTGCAAAACATTAATTGAAAAAGATAATAAGCCATTTTTAACAAAAAGCAGTTGTGAGCATGTGATTTTTACTCGCCGTATCGTCCTATAAAAATCCCAATAAATCAATTGATTGTATGAATATTGGTTGATTTTTCAGTAATTATTTGCATTGTTTGCATATCCATAATTCATCTTTCAAAATCATTGAAAATTTTGCATTATGAAGTTAATATTTATAATTAATTAAATAATAGACGAGTGACGAGTATTTAACGTAATGTAGTTTTAATAACTAATTACTATAAAAATTAATCATTTTTATTCGATAAATCATAGATTTAATTAATAATATATAATTGGTTATTTTATTCTTAATTAATATGTAAATAGACGAAAAATATGGTTTAAAATTAATTGCTAACATTTGTTGGATTAAATTAGATTTGCACTTATTTAGGTTTTTTAGTTAATTGAAAAAAAAGAGCCAATTTTGGACCTGGGCTTGAAACTACCCAGGCCCAAACCCAATCCCTACAAACGAACAACCCAGCCCAAATCCCTTTACCCGGCCTGTCCCAGCACCCCCCAAACGACCCCAATTTGGTTTAGTCAATTAAATCCTGGCCATTGATCGAAATAGATCGAACGGCCAGGAACTCACCCCCCCTAATATATCTATGTCCTAACCAAACCCCACCCCCGTCATTTGCAAGCATTACACCCCTCCCCTTCGTTCGTCTCTCTCTCTCTCTCTTCTCTCTAAAGGAAACCCTAGCCGCCCCTAGGATCTCACCGCCTTCCGGCCACCGGAACTCGACCAAATACCATCAAATTCTTACCAGATAATCCTCTCTTCATCCTCAACCCCGTCCTGTTGTTAGCTTCTTAAGAAAACCACCCAAATTCTTTCAATTTCATATCTGAAAACAGAAACCCTAGCTTTCCCCCTACCCATCGACTTGAAGATATTTAATAGCTCCTACCTACATGGATCAATAGCTATCGTTGAGGGCTATTGATTCATGTGGGTTGAAGTTATTTTCAAACCCCGCCGGAGTCCGGCAATGTCCGACGACATCTATTGTTTCCGGCCAAACCCTTTAACGGGTATTTCCTTTTCCCTTTTTATATTTATTGTTTATTTTTCAGTCTCTTTGCTGATAGTATGAAACCATGAACATGTTCATCACTATTTTTGCATCACTGATTTGATTCGGGTCCAAACACACTGTATAATAATTATGCTTAGTTAGTATGCATTTAGTAATATACATGATTTTCTTTAGGTTGTTTTTTTTATCACCATTTTTCTGTGCATATATGACTGTATCTGCCTCTGTTCTTCTTTGTTTGTTTTATTTTTCTTTGACTCATCTAGATTTTGATCCTTGTTATCATGCACACGCTAGTTAGTTTAACATTTTGGAACGAAAATCGTTTGTTAGAGTTAGTTGTCCTATTAATCAGTTCTTTAGCCTTTGATAATAGTTTAGTTATTAATCATCGATCAATTATGTTTCCCTTTTGATTGTGCTTGAATTGTTTGACTTTTTTT
>MDKJ01249876.1:0-27975 GCA_005239525.1 Nicotiana knightiana | reverse complement strand
GACGCCACGGGGCGCGTCCAAGGGGTCATGGGGCATGGTTGGAAAGCCGCCCATGACATTCATATGCCCTTAGAAATATTCTAGAGGAATTCTTGTAATCCGTACTTATACAAATGGAAGATAATAAATACTCAATAGAATAGTCAACATAAATTCGAGTTAGCAGGATTGCGAAGAATTCTTTGTATAGTACGCAATACTTGTAGAAATTCCTGTTGTTGTAAAAAATAGTGAAATCATATTTCTTTCTTAATTGCTTAAGTAAGAGATTTTAAAATATATAGGTCGCGTGTAAACCAAATAAAGTAGCAAAAAGGACTGCTCGACTTGTTCAGTATTATTTATTAGACTGATTCGACTATTTCAAATTCGTATAATATAGGCCTCATCTAAGGGAAAAATATTCTCTAACATGAATTTCTACGGTGCCGGGCCGAAACCCGAACACCAGGCTATGAATAAAGCAAATCTCATCCATTCTATCACGTCTGGCAGTGATTGAGTTCACCTCGGATAGTGTATATTAAGTTCTCTCTATCTCAATATATTCATTAAAAGAAATCATAATAACTTGAGCTAGAGATTAAAGGTTCATTCTACTTTTAGCTTTACTAGTTCCTGAACACGTACAATGCACGTGTATCCCATATAATTAGTATAAAATTGAAAAAAATATATTGTTTTGTACATGGATAGTAAAACATTTTAAATCATGATTGCATTTATAAGAAAAGAATTCTGAATATTTAAGCTAAGAAAAAAAGAATAAGAAGAAAAAATATAAGAAATGCAAATGCTAGCTCAATAAATTATTATACGTATGTGAAGTTAAAGAGCTTAACTTTATAAAGTGAGAAATGTAGATACATGTACCTTAATAAATTCTTTTTTCGAGGTGTTTTGACTCACGATCAACTTGAGGCTTGGTTATTTCTGCCCTAACTTTATTTTAGCATACTAAACTTAAGGTACGCGTTTTGCGCGTGTACCCATATCAGTAGATACACAATTTAAAAAAAATTATATAAATATTTTTAAATTATGTATAGCTGACATGCAATTGTTAAATGTTTTTTCAAGATATTTCTAGAATTTTATGTTGAGTTAATGAATATAATAATTTTGACTACTGGGATAACTTATATCTAATTATAGTCTTTTTAGAATGTCTATTTGTATACATAATTTAATAGAAGGAATATTTGATTAAATATTAATGGACATACTATTGTATATCCAAATAATCAAATATAATTTTTCACAAATATGTTTTCTAAATTTTCTTAGAAAATTATTCAATTAGAACACAAAAACCAAACTAATTATATAACTAGAGTTTTATACCCTTTTGTTGATATGAAGTCTTTTATTGTTTTAATATTGTTACCTTTTGCATCCTAAACTTAAAGCTAAATGAGATGAAAGTGACGAAATTATTAACAAAAGCCCATTTTAAATCTAAAAGTAATATAAAGTAGTCGAAACTGATAATGCTTGAAACTTAAAAGTCCTAAAGTTAAACGGAGTTCAAAAAAACTTCTAAAACTAAAAGGAACTGAGAAACTAAAGTCATAAAAAGTAGAAAAATAATTAAATCACTAATCCTAAATATTAGATAAATAATTAAATAATTTCTAAAAATAATGAATGACTATTTTGTCTAGTATGAACTTTATTTTTTAAGGATAAAAAGGCGAACAACATTTCGTTTATGGCCTTCATACTTAAGGTAATGCTTTGCGCGTGTACCCATATTGATGAATATATAATTTTTAAAAATATTGAAATATTATTATCTAACATATTTAAGTTACAAAATAAAAATCTAAAAATATATAAGTTCTTGAAATGATGAATATTGATATCATTAAGCTAGGCGAGAAGATAAATTAATAAAAATGTTTTCAAAAAAATATTATATTCAGTTCTTAAAATATAACGTTAATAAAAGAGAAAAATACATTTTCAAATAGAATTAAATTGTTTTCAACGCCAAAAATTTATAACATAAATAAAACCTTTTATTATTATTATTATTATTATTGTTGTTGTTGTTGTTATTATTATTATTATTATTATTATTTTAGAATAGGAATATTTATTTTCAAGAACCCTCAAGCTTTGGACTTAGGAAGTGCTTAAAATCTTTATTTGATAGGAAAACGTTGGAATACTTTGAACTACTAACTGCTGCTTCTAATATTTTTTAATGCCATTGTAATTTTGCATACTTGAAGGAGATGTATGAATCATTGTATCTCAAATTTAAATATTAAATGTACATATAAATTATATGTTACTTGGATCAAACCAAAAAGAGATTTACACAAGGGTAAATATTCTAGTCGATTTATTAAAACTAAAATTCAAATAAGAATAAATTTGATAACTAAGATTTTAGTTAATTTCAAAATTCTAAATATTAAGAAAATAATTAAATTAAAAACTCCTCATTTAGTTTTACTTTTAGAAGAATAATAGTCATACCTCTTTTCTTCAAATATTGTAGTAGTTGTTCAATATTTTTCATTTATGGCTTTGAATCCAAGTCTAATGGTTTGTGGTGAGATATTAAAAATTTTGAGTTTCTAAAAGTATTTCCGCGTAATTTAGTTCATATATTTTGCCCTAAATTAGTACTTTCATTATACAAGGAAGAAATTAGTTGATTTTAATGTCTTAAATATTAGGGCTTCCTATATTACACCCCATAATTTCGTACGTGAAAGTACGTCATAAATAAGTTGATGAAAGCTCGGAAATAAGATGTTACATCCCGTATATTTGTACATTAAAATTCCGTCGTAAGTTAATCGACGTAAGTTCGGGAATGAGATTATTTTGGGATTATAAAAATTGTGCTACTTCAAACAAGTGATAAAAAAATTCGTGAAGGAAAGAGGGTAAGCAAGTCGAAAAAGAATAAATTTCGTCGAAGTTTGACATCTTGGGATAAAATACGGTCTAAGCTATAATACTCGTTATGGACTAGTGTTGTACAAAGTACCACATGACCATAATATTAAGATGTACAAAGTGAGTTAAAAGTGAGTAGTACTCTAAGTAATTTGAGATAATTCCTAATTATGTGGATAATTGAGTAATTGTTTGATTAGTGAGAAATTAACAAGTTAGTTAAGTTAATTGAATAATGTTTAATAAACCATCACGTGGCAGCCAACTAAGTCCACCTATTGACTCTTAAACTCATCTGAAATGTGGCATATTTTGAAGGTTTGATGTGGCTAAGTCACCACATAAGTGGGGCCCACATCCAAAGACCTAAATAAACCTCTCTATTCATTTCAAGTCTCTATGAGTGCAAAGGAATTTCAGCAAACTCGTTCATAAAAGACTTCATCTTAGCAATATTAATTCACTTTTCAAATAGCAACGTTGTTGCTAAGTTCTTAAGGAAAGGTTTCGGCCAAGATTTTCTTTGCATAGCAACGTGATTCCTTCGAGCTTTTCACATGACTTGTTTCATGTTTTGTTGCAATTAACGTGTGTTAGAGGATTATCAAGAGAATCGACTCTGGTATGTTAAGACTATCCCTTCTTTCTTTTTGGCATGATCCAAATAATATAAATGAAACGAGCAAAATATGCAACTTTCATAAATGACTCTATTCATAGAAATACTAGGGGTGTCTATATTCTATGTTCATGGGTCTCAGATAAATACATATTTGATAAAGTTTATCCGAAAGGAATATCTATTTTTATGACATTCCGAGAAATATTATTAACGTATTTCTTATGCATTTCATGCATTTATACATGTACATTGACCCATGACCAGACGGTGTTATATATGCATATATATATATATATATATATATATATATATATGTATGTATATATATATGTATGTATATATATGTATGTGGGATATGAGAAAAGGCTACGACATTATATACGCACCACCACCTTATCATATGATATACGTTGATGATTTTCCCACAGTGACCGAGATGATATGATGGGATGCCCTCAGAGGCTTGATGATGTTATGAACGCATAGACCTATGCATGATATGATATGTATACGCATATGCATGACATTATAAATATGAAATGATTTACATAGCTATTCAGACACACATGTTGATTCGTTTACTCCATGTTTCTCTCATGTCTATTATTTACTGATTTTCATTCCTTACATGCTCGGTATATTATTTGTACTGACGTCCCGTTTGCCTGGGGACGCTGTGTTCCATGCCCGCAGTTCTCGATAGATAGGTCGAGAGTCTTCCAAGTAGGCGATCAGACGGAAGATGTTGGTGCACTCCATTTGCTCCGGAGTTGCTTGTTTGGTCAGTATGATTTAGATGTGTATTGTTTGGTATGGCGGGGCTCTGTCCCGACCTTTATGATAATTATTTATTCTTAGAGGCTTGTAGACAGATGGCATGAACGTAAAAGATTTTATGGCCTTGTCGGCCTATGTTCAGTGTACGAGTGATTATTTTGGTCTTAGAGGCCCATATGTCTTATGTATAAGTTGGTATTACATATTGTATTCTACCTATCTCACGGAAGCCTCTCCGGCTCAGTTATCAATGATAGTATGATACGAAAAGATATGTTATGTTGGTACTCGGTTGAGTAAGGTACCGGGTGCCCGTCGTGACCCATCTGTTTGGGTCGTGACAAAAGTGGTATCAAACCAAAAAGAGATTTACACAAGGGTAAATATTCTAGTTGATTTATTAAACTAAAATTCAAATAAGAAAAATTTGAATAACTAAAATTTTAGTTAATTTCAAAATTCTAAATATTAAGATAATAATTAAATTAAAAATTCCTCATTTAGTTTTACTTTTAGAAGAATCAATAGTCATACCTCTTTTCTTCAAATATTGTAGTAGTTGTTCAATATTTTTCATTTATGGCTTTGAATCCAAGTCTAATGGTTTGTGGTGAGATATTAAAATTTTTGAGTTTCTAAAAGTATTTCAGCGTAATTTAGTTCATATATTTTGTCCTAAATTAGTAGTTCATTTATACAAGGAAGAAATTAGTTGATTTTAATGTCTTAAATATTAGGGCTTCCTATGTTACACCCTATAATTTCATATGTGAAAGTACGCCGTAAATAAATTGATGAAAGCTCGAAAATGAGATGTTACATCCCGCATATTTGTACATTAAATTTCGTCGTAAGTTAATCGATGTAAGTTCGGGAATGAGATTATTATGGGATTATAAGTATTGTGCAACTTCAAATAAGTGATAAAAAAATTTGTGAAGGAAAGAGTGTAAGCAAATCGAAAAGAATGAATTTCGTCAAAGTTTGGCATCTTGGGATAAAATACGGTCTAAGCTATAATACTCGTTATGGACTAGTGCTGTACAAAGTACCACATGACCATAATATTAAGATGTACAAAGTGCGTTAAAAGTGTAGTACTTTAAGTAATTTGAGATAATTCCTAATTATGTAGATAATTGAGTAACTATTTGATTAGTGAGGAATTACCAAGTTAATTAAGTTAATTAAATAATGTTTAATATACCTTCACGTGGCAGCCAACTAAGTCCACCTATTGACTCTTAAACTCATGTGAAAGGTGGCATATTTTAAAGGTTTGGTGTGGCTAAGTCACCACATAAGTGGGGCCCACACCCAAAGACCTAAATAGACCTCTCTATTCATTTCAAGTCTCTATGAGCGCAAAGGAATTTCCGCAAACTCGTTCATAAAAGACTTCATGTTAGCAACATTAATTCACTTTTCAAATAGCAACATTGTTGCTAAGTTCTTAAGGAAAGGTTTCGGCCAAGATTTTTTTGCATAGCAACGTGGTTGCTTCGAGCTTTTCATATGACTTGCTCCATGTTTTGTTGTAATTAACGTGTGTTAGAGGATTATCAAGAGAATCGACTCAGGTATGTTAAGGCTATCCCTTCTTTCTTTTTAGCATGATCCAAATAATACAAATGAAACGAGCAAAATACGCAACTTTCATAAATGACTGTATTAATAGAAATACTAGGGGTATCTATATTCTTGATTCCCCATGTGAATTATTATTATACCTTATGTTCATTGGTCTCAGAAAAATACGTATTTGATAAAGTTTATCCGAAAGGAATATTGACTTTTATGACATTCCGAGAAATCTTATTAACGTATTTCTTATGCATTTCATGCATTTATACATGTACATTGACCCATGACCAGATGTCGTTATATATGCATATATATGTATATATATGTATATGGGATATTGGAAAAGGCTATGGCTTTATATACGCACCACCACCTTATCATCTGGTATACGTTGATGATTTACCCACAGTGGCCGAGATGATATGATGGGATGCCCTCAGTGGCCTGATAATGTTATGAACGCATATACCTATGCATGATATGATATGTATACGCATATGCATGACATTATAAATATGAAATGATTTACATAGCTATTCAGACATATATGTTGATACTTTTACTCCATGTTTCTCTCATGTCTATTATTTACTGATTTTCATTCCTTACATGCTCGGTACATTATTTGTATTGACGTCCCTTTTGCTTGGGGACGCTGCCTTTCATGCCCGCAAGTCTCGATAGACAGGTCGAGAGTCCTCCAAGTAGGCGATCAGACGGAAGATGTTGGTGCACTCCATTTGCTCCGGAGTTTCTTGTTTGGTCAGTATGATTTAAATGTGTATTTTTGGTATGGCGGGGCTCTGTCCCGACCTTTATGACAATTATGTATTCTTAGAGGCTTCTAGACAGATGTCATGTACGTAAAAGATTTTGTCCTTGTCGGCCTATGTTCAATGTACGAGTGATTATTTTGGTCTTAGAGGCCCATATGTCTTATGTATAAGTTGGTATTACGTGTTGTATTTTACCTATCTCACGGAAGCCTCTCCGGCGCAGT
This sequence comes from Nicotiana knightiana, assembly GCA_005239525.1. Classification (NCBI taxonomy): domain Eukaryota; kingdom Viridiplantae; phylum Streptophyta; class Magnoliopsida; order Solanales; family Solanaceae; genus Nicotiana; species Nicotiana knightiana. The sequence continues at coordinate 21,076 of MDKJ01249876.1, read as the reverse complement.
TATCTGTGATAGTATGATACAAAAAGATACGTTATGTTGGTATTTGGTTGAGTAAGGTACCGGGTGCCCGTCGCGGACGTAGAGTCTTGTTTATGGGTGTGTTGTGCACCACACCTATAAGAAGGAGGCTACATGGCATTTAGGATTGTCACTCTTTCTTCCTACTCTAGATTGTGTGGTAGAGCTCAGTTGTAAGAACTCAATTACCTATACTCTATCTTATTTATAATAAGACGATACCTACATCCAGAAAGACGGTTGGTAAGAGATATGGCTATCGAAGAGTTGAGTCAGAGAAACTCGACTTTGCATCATGCTTATGATAAGTAAATGTGAGGTCTTCAGCAGATCATGTGTGTACTAAATGGTGTAAGCTTCTTGATTAGGATCCCTAAGGCAATAATATCTATCCACTCTTATGGTAAAAAGTAATAAAAGAATCAGAAGATACAAGTTTCAACTAATAAAAGAAGCAAGGTGAAAAAGGGTACGAGGTACCTAATTAGTAGAGATGAACATTATCTACAATTCAGGAAGAGAGATATAAGCATTTTGAGTTACATTCAACAATAACAAGAGGTATGTACAATTGGCCGCACCCATCTCATTTTTGTCCTATGGAAGTTAAAAGAAGTAGTATAAGAAAAAGACGGGATATCAGGATCTGGTTGGGTTAGATTAACCCAAAATGGTGAATGGATTGTTTGTGTTATTGGACATTTTGGAAGGATATTACAAAGGTGCTAATAGATCTCTTTGTGAGACACCCAGATGGTACACTCTAGAATAATACAATTAGATGTGAATACTAGCATGATCAAAAAAAAATTCGGAAGATAGGCACTAAAATCCTGGAAGGGATAAATATTACCTTAGTGTGGTTCCCGTCCCTAGTAGAGCAAGAACGTTGAGCAACCCGAAGAGCCACTGGATTGAGCAAAGGGGAGCCAAAAGTAAAAGAATGTCTTATTGAACTTTTTAGAATAAAGTGATAGACATAAATGTTAGCGGGAAATAAGAATAGAGTCAATGAAGCATTAAGTAAGATATGATACATGGATGACAATGATAGAGTATTACAGAATCTATAGTCAAAGGAAGGAAAAGACGAGAGGTGGCAGACCTTAAGGCAACAAAAGAGTATTGGTTATAAAGTCACATCCTTATCTCGAGAAAAAAATTCGTGACTCTAACGTGATTACCAGAAGAAAAAGTTAGACTTCTAAAGTAATAGAAATCAAAATGGATTGGTGAACAAGATAAACCAAACATGAATTAGGGACTAAGTGATTTGATAATAGTCGGCATCCCGAGAATTTAAGAGGTTGTGTTCGGGCGATAATAGAATGGACGGCAAAAGAATACCCTTTAAAAGTCATTCGGGAAGTCGTTTCCCTAAAGCAAGCAATATGAGCAAAATTAAGCTGAAGGGATTGTAAGTGCCAGTTAAACTAAGTGTCACCATCGCAAATAAGGAAATTTCATTATCCTTGGTACAAAAAGATAACCGCAAGGCAAGTAAGGGTCATTGATGGTGTTAAATGAATCCAAAAATAAAGAGGTAAAACATCTATACGTAGATCATCATAGCACTAAATCTTAGTACTCCCCTGAAGGGGGGAATATGGAGTGATATGGTATTAAGTAGGAGTTATGTGATTCAGGTAACTATGGAATAGTAAAGGAAGAATAAGATAGAAAAGAGAAAGGGATGAGATTGCATTTATTCAAAGCCTTCGGATATGGTACGATCCCAGAACATTATGCAAACACGATGTCAAGGAGAGGAAGTAAGGGTTCCCGCCCCAGATGCTATTGATAAATAAGGGGCCAGTAGGAGACGTATGTTAATATAAAGGAAATAACCGAAGAAAGATTACGCGGAATATTGATATGAGAATGGGCCAACGAGTAGTTAGTAGTTGATTCAGGAAGATCCTAGTTATGGATAGACAAGAGGATACAGACAAATCAATAGATCGTGCACGATAAACATAGTAAGAACCTAATATAGTGAAATCAGCCTCGCAGTTATGATATCGTGATCCTTGAGAAATATTCAGATAGGAGTTAGAGTAGTTAAAAGTATCGTATGAGTGTTACGGAAAGAAAAGAGAGTGCCACTGGGAAGAAAGTCAAAATATTAGTTCAGAAGCAACCCTACAAGCACAGGGGCGTGGAGGTAAGTAACTACAGATAATTATAGGCGAGGAAGAACAACAAAAACTTTATTGGGTAATACGATGTAATAAGCTCAAAGTTTTACAAGAGTCAGAGGGAACTCCCTAAGTACTACAATGAAAGACTAGTTGAGGGAATAAGGAAGAAGCCTTCAACCTAAGCACAGTGACCTAAAGAGGAAATGGTCGTGTAAAAAAACAGTCTCGCTAAAACATTGTATGCAAAGGAAGTGGCACCTACCGTGGCTAATGAACGGAAAGTAAAATCAAAAGTAATATTCGAAATCATATGAGTTGTACGAAAATTCTGGCATGCTTGGGAACTAAGATAAGCTAAGTATGCACGCAATAAGGGACAGAAAGACCAGGAAAAGTAATAGCTTATGTTTAAAGAAAGATGAGAAGGAACGAAAGGAATTATTCGATCAATGATCCAGAGTTAGTTACATTATAAACGCACTTAAGATTTCAGAGTATTATCCATGCAACATATATGTTGACAATCATACAACTGTAGAAGACTCCGGTATAAATTAAAAGAAAGAATTGAGTCTGGGTCATAGACAAAGGATTGAATCGTTAGAAAATTATATCATGTATATTCCATAGCGCCCATGAAATGCTAAAGTAATAACTAATACCAGGAGCCGTAAATCAGAAGATATCTTAAGCCTACATAAAGGTTGATCAGAAGGAAAAGGAAACTAAAGAGTTACATCAACCAAGTAAATAAAGAGTCTGATTATTGGACCCAGAAATTTTAGGAATCGTGATCGAGAACATAGCAGAATCACCCTTAATATCAGAGGTGCGAGTATTATAATAGAGCTTCAAGTTGTCGATGTGAATTATACCTCTATGGAAGGGAGGTCATGAAAGAGATAGAAGATGTGATGCGAGATTTTAAGGTAAGTAAGATAAAGGTGAACAACGTACGAGATACTCAAATGCAGAAGATCGTGAATAGTCCATACATTGGATAGAAGGCTAGAAGCGTTGGGATTCAGTATTCAGGAGTGATAGTAGCGTCGTCAATGGCATATATCTTCCAGCCTAAGGATTCTAGGTACCGAGAGGCCTAGTTAAGAGAGTAAAGAAGAGTTTGAGACGATGTGATGTCTCGATTGATGTTCCAAAATAGCACAAGGAAATCTATGATGCAAGAAAGTTGAAAGAAGGTTGCGAGTAGTATAACTAGATATGTATAGGTCGCAAGCTAAAGTATGGTAAAACGACAAGGTTTTAAGAAGACAGGAGTAAGGATAAGAAAGGGCGAGTGAGAAGGTGATGATAATGGATAAGTCCTTAGGATTAAGCCCATGAAAAAAAGGGGTCTGATGGTTTCCCTAAGTTATAGAAAGCTCAGCATAGCCTGAATGAACTCAAAGGAGTCTAAGACTAATAGAATTTAAAAGAGATGGAATGTTGCCCTGAGAGTAAAATGAGGGTATACTTGTGATAAATGAAGGATGACGTTTGGACCTTCGATTGAGTGATGATTTGAAGGGATTTCACGAATTGTACGGGATTAAAATGCCCATGTAAGTGAGTCACATTGGGATGCCATAAAGTACGGTTATTGAAGTACAGCATTGCCGCTAAGTGGATCAGGAAAATCACTTCGAATATTCCTCGATGAAATGTAAGCCCTAGTGGCAATGTTTTACGTAAGAAGTTTCAAGATATTAGTAGTAGATTGTAGATCAAAATTGAGGTAAATCAATAATGGATGGATAGAAGTTACAAAGTACGAAATGAGATATGGAAATCTTCGTAATTTCAACAAAGTACAGAGCGAAGAACTTCAGTATAGATGCCCAGAGGAACATCTTATTGGGCTCTGCATATATTTACAAAGTGAGGCCTAGAGATTGGCTAAAAGCTGGAGGAAGAAGGAGAGAGGAGTCTCATTGGCGCACTTACAAAGTCAGAGTCGTATAGGCTGGATGATAAAAGGTAGCAACAGTTACAAGATTGGAAGGATTCCGACCATGAGTCGTGGTGTCAGAAAGAGTTAAAGGAGGGAATGCCATGGCCTTTAGGATTCATTCAATAAACATTGCCTAGATGGCAGGAGGAGTACTAAAGTATTCGCAAGAGTTATGGGTTATGAGAATAATAAGTGCATCAGTCAATATTCGAGGACGAATGTTCCAAAGAGGGGATCAATGTTACACCGCATATTTTTGTACGTGAAAGTACGCCATAAATAAATTAATGAAAGCTCGGAAAATGAGATGTTACATCCCGTATATTTGTACGTTAAAATTTCGTCGTAAGTTCGGAAATGAGGTTATTTTGGGAATATAAGTAGTGTGCTACTTCAAACAAGTGATAAGAAAATTCGTGAAGGAAAGAGGGTAAGTAAATAAAAAAAATGAATTTCGTCGAAGTTTGATATCTTGGGATAAATACGGTCTTAGTTATAATACTCGGTATTTATGGACTAGTGTCGTAAAAGGTACCACATGACCATAATATTAAGATGTAGTGTGTTTAAGTGAGTAGTACTTTAAGCAATTTGATATAATTCCTAATTATGTGGATAATTGAGTAATTATTTGATTAGTCGGGAATTACCAAGTTAATTAAGTTAATTGAATAAGGTTTAATAAACCTTCATGTGGAAGCCAACTAAGTCCACCTAATGACTCTTAAACTCATGTGAGAGGTGGCATATTTTGAAGGTTTGGGGTGGCTAAGTCACCACATAAGTGGGGCCCACACTCAAAGACCTAAATAAACCTCTCTATTCATTTCAAGTCTCTAAAAGCACAAAGGAATTTCAGAAAACTCATTCAAAAAAGACTTCATGTTAGCAACGTTAATTCACTTTCCAAATAGCAATGTTGTTGCTAAGTCCTTAAGGAAAGGTTTCGGCCAAGATTTTCTTTGCATAGCAACGTGATTACTTCGAGATTTTCATACTACTTGTTCCGTATTTTATCGCAATTAACGTGTGTTAGATGATTATCAAGAGAATCGACTCAAGTATGTTAAGGCTATCCCTTCTTTTTGGCATGATCCAAATATTACAAATGAAACGAGCAAAATACGCAACTTTCATAAATGACTCTATTCATAGAAATACTAGGAGTGTCTATATTCTTGATTCCACATGTGAATTATTATTATATCTTCTGTTCATGGGTCTCAGAAAAATACGTATTTGATAAGTTTATCCGAAAGAAATATTGATTTTTATGACATTCCGAGAAATCTTATTAACGTATTTCTTATGCATTTCATGAATTTATACATGTACATTGACCCATGACCAGATGGCGTTATATAATCATATATATGTATATATATGTATATGGGATATGGGGAAAGGCTACAGCGTTATATACGCACCACCACCTGATCATCTGGTATACGTTGATGAGTTGCCCACAGTGGCCGAGAAGATATTATGGGATGCCCTCAGAGGCTTGATGATGTTATGAACGCATATACATATGCATGATATGACATTTGTATGCATATGCATAACATTATAAATATGAAATGTTTACAGAGCTATTCAAACATACATGTTGAGTATTTTACTCCATGTTTCTCTCATGTCTATTATTTACTGATTTTTATTCCTTACATGCTCGGTACATTATTTGTACTGACGTCCCTTTTGCCCGGGGACATTGCGTTTCATGCCCGCAGGTCTCGATAGACAGGTCGAGAGTCCTCCAAGTAGGCGATCAGCTCAACGGAAGATGTTGGTGCACTCCATTTGCTCCGGAGTTGCTTGTTTGGTCAGTATGATTTAGATGTGTATTGTTTGGTATGGCAGGGCTCTGTCCTAGCTTTTATGACAATTATGTATTCTTAAAGGATTTTAGATAGATGTCATGTACGTAAAAGATTGTATGGCCTTGTCGGCCTATGTTCAGTGTACGAGTGGTTATTTTGGTCTTAGAGGCCCATATGTCTTATGTATAAGTTGATATTACATGTTGTATTTTACTTATCTCACGGCCTCTCTAGCTCAGTTATCTATGATAGTATAATACAAAAAGATACATTATGTTGGTACTCGGTTGAGTAAGGTATCGGGCACCCGTCGCGGCCCATCGGTTTGGGTCGTGACAAAAGTGGTATCAGAGCAGTTCTGTCCTAGGGAATCTACAAGTCGTGTCTAGTAGAGTCTTGTTTATAGGTGTGTTGTGCCCCACACTTATAAGCAGGAGGCTACATGGCATTTAGGATTGTCACTCTTTCTACCTACTCTAGATTGTGTGGTAGAGCACAGTTGTAAGAACTCAATTTCCTAAACTCTATCTTAATTATAATAAGACGATACCTATATCTAGAATGACGGTTGGTAAGAGATATGGCTATCGAAGAGTTGAGTTAGAGAAACTCAACTTTGCATCATGCTTATGATAAGTAAATGTGAGGTCTTCAACAGATCATGTGTGTACTGAAAGGTGTAAGCTTCTTGATAAGGATCCCTAAGGCAAGAATATCTATCCACTCTTATGGTAAAAAGCAATGAAAGAATCAGAAGATACAAGTTTCAACAAATAAAAGAAGCAAGGTGAAAAAGGGTACGAGGTACCTAATTAATATATATGAACATTATCTAAAATTCAGGAAGAGAGATATAAGCATTTTGAGTTACGTTCAACAATAACAAGAGGTATGTACAATTGGCCGCACCCATCTCATTTATGTTCTATGGAAGTTAACAGAAGTAGTATAAGTAAAGGACAGGATATCAGGATCTGGCTGGGGTTAGAGTAACCCAAAATGGTGAATGGATTGTTTGTGTTATTGGACATTTCCGAAGAATATTACAAAGGTGTTTAGTTCTCCTTGTCAGACACCCAGATGGTGCACTCTAGAATATTACAATTAGATGTGAATACTAGCATGATAAAAAAATTTCAGAAGATAGACATTGAAAGCCTGGAAGGGATAAATATTACCTTAGTGTGGCTCCCGTCCCTAGTAGAGTGAGAACATTAAGCAACCCGAAGAGCCACTGGATGGAGCAAAGGGGAGCCAAAAGCAAAAGAATGTCTTATTGAAGTTTTCAAAATAAAGTGATAGACATAAATGGTAGCGGGAAATAAGAAGAGAGTCAATAAAGCATTATAAGTAAGATATATTACATGGATGACAACGGTAGAGTATTACAGAATCTATAGTCAAGGGAAGGAAAAGACGAGAGGTGACATACCATATGGCAAAAAAAAAGTATAGGTCATAAAGTCACATCCTTATTTCGAGAAAAAAATTCATGACTCTAACGTGATTACCAAAAGGAAAAGTTAGACCCTAGAGTAATAGAAACCAAAATGGATTGGTGAACAAGATAAACCAAACATGAATTAGGGACTGGGTGATTTGATAATAATCGGAATCACGAGAATTTAAGAGGTTTTGTTTCGGTGATAATAGAACGGATGACAAAAGAATACCCTTTAAAGGTCATTCGGGAAGACGTTTCCCTAAAGCAAGAAATATGAGCAAAGTTAAGCTTAAGGGACTGTAAATGCCAGTTACACTAAGTGTCACCATCGTGAATAAGGAAATTTAGTTATCCTTAGTACAGAAAGATTACCGCAAGACAAGTAAGGGTCATCGATGGTGTGAAATGACGCCAAAAAGGAAGAGGTAAAACATCTATACATAGATCGTCATAGTAATAAATCTTAGTACTCCCGTAAAAGGGGGGATATGGAGTGAATAGTGTTAAGAGGAGTTATGTGATTCAGGTAACTATGGAATAGTAAAGGAAGAATGCGATAAAAAAGAGAAACGGATGAGATTGCACTTATTCAAAGCCTTCGGATATGCTACGAACATTATGCAAACACGACGTCAATGAGAAAAAGTAAGGGTTCCTGCCCCAGATGTTATTGATAAATAAGGGGTCAGTAGGAGACGTATGTTAAGATAAAGGAAATAACCGAAGAAATATTACCCGGAATATTGATATGAGAATGGGCCAACGAGTAGTTAGTAGTTGATTCAGGAAGAGCCTAGGTATGGCTAGACTAGAGGATACAGACAAATCAACAGATCGTGCAAGATAAACATAGTAAGAACCTAATATAGTGAATTCAGCCTCGCAATTATGACATCATGATCCTTGAGAAATATTCAGTTAGGAGTTGGAGTAGTTAAAAGTATCGTATGAGTGTTACGGAAAGAAAAGAGAGTGACACTGGGAAGAAAGTCAAAATATTAGTTCAGAAGCAACCCTACAAACACAGGGGCGTGGAGGTAAGTAACTACGGATAATTATAGGCAAAGAAGAACAACAAAAATTTTATTTGGTATACGATGTAATAAGCTCGAAGTTTTACAAGAGTCAGAGGGTCCTCCCTAAGTAATACAATGAAAGACTTGCTGAGGGAATAAGCAAGAAGCCTTCAACCTAAGCACAATGACGTAAAGAGGAAATGGTCTTGTAAAAAAAACAGTCTCACTACAACATTGTATGCACTCCATAAGGAAGTGGCACCTACCGTGGCTAATGAACAGAAAGTAAAATCAAAAGTAATATTCAAAATCATATGAATTGTACGAAAATTCCGGCATGCGTGGGAACTAAGATAAGCTAAGTATACACGCAACAAGGGGGTAGAAAGACCAGGAAAAGTAATAGCTTATGTTTAAAGAAATATGAGAAGGAACAAAAGGAATTATTAGATCAATGATCCAGGGTTAGTTACGTTATAAACGCACTTAAGATTTCAGAGTATTATCCATGCAGCATATATGTTGACAATCATATAGCGGTAGAAGACTCCAATATAAGTTCAAAGAAATAATTGAGTCCATGTCATAGACAAAGGATTGAATCGTTAGAAAATTGTATCATGGATATTTCATAGCGCCCATGAAAGGCTAAAGTAATAACTAATACCAGGAGCCGTAAATCGGAAGATAGCTTAAGCCTACATAAAGGCTGATCAGAAGGAAAAGGAAACTAAAGAGTTACATCAACCAAGTAAATCAGGAGTATGATTATTGGACCCAGAAAATTTCAGGAATCGTGATTGAGAACATAGCAGAATCACCCTTAATATCAGAGGTGCAAGTATTACAATAGAGCTTCAAGTTGTCGATGTGAATTATACCTCTATGGAACGGAGTTCATGAAAGAGATAGAAGATGTGATGCGATATTTTAAGGTAAGTAAGGTAAAGGTGAACAACGTACGAGATACTCAAATGCAAAAAATTGTGAATGGTCCATACTTCGGTTAGAAGGCTAGAAGCACTGGGATTCAGTATCCAGGAATGATAGCAACGTCATCAGTGGAATATATGTTCCAGCCTATGGTTTCTAGGTACCGAGAGGCCTAGTTAAGAGAGTAAAGAAGAGTTTGAGACGATGTGATGTATCGCTTGATGTTCCAAAATAACACAGGGAAATCTATGGTGCAAGCAAGTTGAAAGAAGGTTGCGAGTAGTATAACTAGATATGTGTAGGTCGCAACCTAAAGTATGGTAAAGCGACAAGGTTTTAGGAAGACAGGAGTAAGGATAAGAAAGGGCGAGTGAGAAGGTGATAAGAATGGATAAGTCCTTAGGATTAAGCCTATGAAAACAAGAGAGTTGATGGTTTCCCTAAGTTATAGAAAGCTCAGTATAGCCTGAATGAACTCAAAAGAGTCTAAGACTAATAGCATTTAAAAGAGATGGAATATTGCCCTGATAGTAAAATGAGGGTATACTTGTGATAAATGAAGGATGACATTTGGACCTTCAATTTAGTGATGATTTGAAGGGATTTCATGAATTGTACGGGATTAAAATGCCCATGTAAGTGAGTCACATTGGGATGCTATAAAGTACGGTTATTGAAGTACAGTATCGCCGCTAAGTGGATCAGGAAAAGCACTTCGAATATTCCTCGATGCAACGTAAGACCTAGTGGCAATATTTTACGTAAGAAGTTCCAAGATATCAGTAGTAGATTGTATATCAACATTGAGATAAATCAACAATGGATGGATAGAAGTTATAAAGTACGAAATGAGATATGGCAATATTCGTAAGTTCAACAAAGTACCGAGCGAAGAACTACAATATAGATGCCTAGAGGAACATCTTATTGAGCTCTGTATATGTTTACAAAGTGAGGTCTAGAGATTGGCTAAAAGCTGGAGGAAGAAGGAGAGAGGAGTCGCATAGGCGCACTTACAAATTTAGAGTCGTACAGGTTGGATGATAAAAGGTAGCAACAGTTACAAGATTGGAGGGATTCCGACCACGAGTCGTGGTGTAACAAAGAAGCCTAAAGGGGGAAATGCTCTGGCCTTTGGGGTTCATTCACTGAATAGTTGCCCAGATGGCAAGAGGAGTACTAAAGTATTCGTAAGAGCTGTGGGTTATGAGAATGATAAGTACATCAGTCACCATTCGAGGACGAATGTTCCAAAGGGGGAAATACTCTTACACCCCATATTTTTGTACGTGAAAGTATGCCATAAATAAATTGATGAATGCTCGGAAATGAGATGTTACATCCCGCATATTTGCACGTTAAAATTTCGTTGTAAGTTAATCGATGTAAGTTCGTAAATGAGATTAATATTGTGCTACTTCAAACAGGTGATAAGAAAATTCGTGAAGGAAAGAGGGTAAGAAAATCGAAAAAAATGAATTTCGTCGAAATTTGACATCTTGGGATTAAATACGGTCTAAGCTATAATACTCAATATTTATGGACTAGTGCCATAAAAGGTACCACATGACCATAATATTAAGATGTACAAAGTGTGTTAAAGTGACTAGTACTTTAAGTAATTTGAGATAATTCCTAATTATGTAGATAATTGGATATTCTTTGATTAGTGAGGAATTACAAAGTTAATTAAGTTAATTGCATAAGGTTTAATAAACCTTCACGTGGCAGCCAACTAAGTCCACCTAATGACTCTTAAACTCACGTGAAAAGTGACATATTTTGAAGATTTGGTGTGGCTAAATCACTACATAAATGGGGCCTACACCCAAAGACCTAAATAAACCTATCTATTCATTTCAATTCTCTACAAGCACAAAGGAATTTCAGTAAACTCATTCATAAAAGACTTCATGTTAGCAACGTTAATTCACTATCCAAATAGCAACGTTGTTGCTAAGTTCTTAAGGAAAGGTTCAGCCAAGATTTTCTTTGCATAGCAACGTGATTGCTTTGAGCTTTTCATACGACTTGTTTTGTGTTTTGTCGCAATTAACGTGTGTTAGAGGATTGTCAAGAGAATCGACTCAGGTATGTTAAGGCTATCCCTTCTTTCTTTTTGGCATGATCCAAATAATACAAATGAAACGAGCAAAATATGCAACTTTCATAAATGACTCTATTCATAGAAATACTAGGGGTGTCTATATTCTTGATTCCCCATGTGAATTATTATTATATCTTCTATTCATGGGTCACAGAAAAATACGTATTTGATAAAGTTTATCCAAAAGGCATATTGATTTTTATGACATTCCGAGAAATCTTATTAACGTATTTGTTATGCATTTCATGCATTTATACATGTACATTGACCCATGACCAGATGGCGTTTATATATATATATATATATATGGGATATGAGAAAAGGTTATGGCGTAATATACACACCACCACCTGATCAGCTGGTATACAACTAATATAGTCATGAGTTGGTAATTAGAGTTAGCGTTGATGATTTACCCACAGTGGCCGAGATGATATGATGGGATGCCTTCAGAGGCTTGATGATGTTATGAACGCATATACTTATGCATGATATGAAATTTATATTCATATGCATGAAATTATAAATATGAAATGATTTACAAAGCTATTCAGACATATATGTTGAGTCTTTTACTAAATGTTTCTCTCGTCTATTATTTACTGACTTTCACTCCTTACATGCTCGGTACATTATTTGTACTGACGTCCCTTTTGCTTGGGGACGCTCCGTTTCATGCCCGCAGATATCGATAGACAGGTCGAGAGTCCTCCAAGTAGGAGATCAGCTCAGCGAAAGATGTTGGTGCACTCAATTTGCTCCGGAGTTGCTTGTTTGGTCAGTATGATTTAGATGTGTATTGTTTGGTATGGCGGGGCTATGTCTCGGCCTTTATGACAATTATGTATTCTTAGAGGCTTTTAGACAGATGTCATGTACGTAAAAGATTGTATGACTTTTTCGACCTATGTTTAGTGTACGAGTGGTTATTTTGGTCTTAGAAGCCCATATGTCTTATGTATAAGTTGGTATTACATGTTGTGTTCTAGTTATCTCACGGCAGCCTCTCGGGCTCAGTTATCTATGATAGTATGATACGAAAAGATACTTTATGTTAGTACTCGATTAAGTAAGGTACCGGGTGCCCATCGCGGCCCATCGGTTTAGGTCGTGACATCATACATATTAATTCAAATATGGAAAGTTTTAATAAATAAAGTTTTAATTTTTTCAAATTTCTAAATATTAGAAAAAATAGGTAAATAATAATTTTGTCTAGTGTGAAATCTTTTTTTAAATGGGCAAAAAATAAGAACACGCTTTCAGTAATCGGAGGCAGTTAGGGGTCGGCGAGCACGCCCCCAGCTTCTTAAGTTTGGGAATTGTGCCGGACCATTACGAGTGTTGCGATTCATTCGAAGATCGCTATTAAGGTGAGGGTCCGAAGGAGGCTCAGTCTTTCACTGTTCAGGAGTAAGGGAAAGCAAATGCGATATAAGTAAGACGCTCTGGAATTCCAAGGAAGGAGGACCTACTAAATAATTCTCCAAACTTCTTTGTCTTTATAAGTCTTTTTCTTGCATAAAAGAACGCAACTATTGCAAAAACTAAAATTTTAGTAGTAGGCGGCAACCCCTCTTAGTTTTGAGTAGGCGAAATCATTCTGTTTTTGTTTTTCTCCACGGGTGATCCAGGAATTTTTCTATTATTTTTTCAATGACGCCTTCCTCTTCAGCGCCACGCATAATTGGCTCGTGTAAAGGCAGAAGAAAGGAAGCCGAACGAAAGAAAGCTGACCAAGAATGCTCAACGTTGAAAGAGTCAAAACTAGCTTTCGAGCTAGCCAACCACGGAGCTACCAGGCAACAAGCAAAACGAATTCTCATTCACGAATAACTAAGCTTTGACAAGGAAGAGAGGGACCAAACCATTTAGGAGAAAAAAAGCAAATGGAAGACTAAGATCTTCGTGCTTTTGTTATAGTATAGATAAATACATCTTAAACTTAATTTTTTGGTGGTTAGGCATTTTAGAGAGAGAAGTCGGATGGAACAAGTGCAAGCAACGAATTACAAGAATTCTTCTTTCAATTCTTAACATGCTTGTTGGTATGACTATGAATAGCTAAATTTCCGTGTAGAGTTTAATTGAATGTTTTGAAGAACGACTTGCCATTATATTTGAATATAATTTAACCATTGAATTTGAAGGACGACTTTAAATTCTCTATGTATTTAACTACATATTTATTTTAGTTGAATGAATGACCATCAATTAACCGTACCTATTTATTATATATTACTTGAAAAATAAAGATGGGTTTAGAGATAACAAAACCTCGACATAATCATAATGAGTGGTAAAAGAAAGTGCAACTAGCATAATTCAGACATATATTCCGTCTTTTTATCAAGAATATAATATAATAAAGTAAATAAAACTATACTTCTCTAACCTTTGGACAAATGGTCACACCTAAAATAACTTATATCTTATATTTCACCATCTCCTAAAGCAGCTTCCGAACTCCCGCAGAAGACACTTTGTGAACCAAAACGAGGAAAAACTCAGACAATTAAGCAATAACCAACCACGCTCACTTCAAAGTTCAAAAGAAGGAAAATGGAAATAAACTCATGAACTACTCTGGTATCTCTAATCGCCTGCCAATCAACATAAACAGCATGCACACCATTAATGAAAATGAAATTGGTTACTTCCTCGCCAAACATCTAGTCAAGAAAAATAGGCCAACGAAATATTCATCAACTAATACAAACCAAGTTATTGAAAAAACTACTTTGCCCGGAACTGCAATTTGCTGCTCTTCACGTATCTGCTTATTCATCAGATAGTGAATCGTCATTTATTCATATTTAAAGCACTTGCATAGATTCAACTAGCCTTCTCCACCAAAACAAATTGATGAACTGAACCAAGCTGCTCTGCATTTTCTTTCTTCGTACGAAGTGCCAATATAAGCTGCTCTGCCTGACACTAAGACAAGAAGGGGAAAAGAAAAACTAATTCTTATACTTTACTGCATCCATTTTCTGACTCTTCAGGTAAAAGAGTTGAACAACAGCCACACTCAAGGGGGGAGAGGATAAGCATCTGGTATCTGCCATATGCAAGCTATTTAACTACAAGCAGATGATATTGTCAACTCCAAAAACATCATTTATTGAATGGCACCATATCTATCTCGCAAGAATACACTTTACCATCATGACAAGTTTGAGAAGCGGAGTTTATTGGGTCTATGAGGAATAAAAAGGAATTTCCCCGTAGGTATCGTTATTTTCAGGGGAAATCATTTCACCTTATACAGATCTCTGCTGGCTGTAGCGTAATATTCCATAAACATCAATCACACCAGGAGGGAATACAGGGTCTGTTGCCGCTCTTACGGCAACTTTAGCTACTGCAGTGACGTTCACAGGAGGTGTAAACAGTGGCCCAACAAGGGGTATTTGACTCAATGGTTTTGCACGTTGCAAAATCTGAAAATGTAACCAAGAGAAACTTTAGATGAAGATGAAGATGTAACCAAGATAGACTTTAACCAACAATGTATGAAACGGAAGGTGGCTAGTCCAACTTTTGTTCATCTTCCTGGATGAGAAGGCAGCATATGCAGTAGTTGTGCATGGAAAGGAGTAAGAATAAGTAAAGGGTACACACCATCTCTAGAGGAGAACCAACTACACCGAGGGGCAATTTCATGCTCCCGACACGACGGGTTCCATAGATAAATCCAGGCCTCAGAATTATTCCTGAAAAATACAAGATATCACCAGATGGGGTTTTACAAACATGTGATCAAGTCTCAACACTTATCCTAAATCATCAAAACAAAAATACAATTGCAAGCAGAAATTAACTTCAAAAATCACTATCTTTTGCAATACAATTGAAGCTTCTAGCTATAACAAGGAGAGTGTTCCTCAGTCCACCCATTTGCACTTTTTCTCCTGTGCTTTGTAGAATTAGGTCAGGATAAGCACTAAATATGGATAATCCTCAACATTTTTACAGGTTACTTTGAGCCTCTTAACGTGTCACCAATTCGGCAGATTGTCTTTTCATTGATCTAGATGCTACTCACATCATTCCTCCTCCCCCTCCTCAACAAGATACATGCTACACAATCCATCTCTAATGGATTGCTGCAATTCTTAAAGACATAACAAGAAATGAACTAGATGATAGGGAAGGAAAACCCCCAAAAGAAGCTATTAATACTGTGTTACAGTGCTCCCCACAGTTAGCTCTCCTACCAGAAAGGGTTGGGGAAGAAAGTGAAGAAAAGACAGATATATTAAATTGCACAACTTTAATGATTTGTTGACAACCATCTTAAGATAACTTACCCAAAAGTTCGCAAAAAATAATCATATCACCCTTAAGGAGCAATTTTGCATGTTACGTCAGTTAGCACATCACATCACAGTTAGGCAGACATAGTGACCACACCAAGTAGTAGTTAGGTAGCCAAATGAAAACCAAAACAGCTTACCTCCATATGGATATCTTGTTAGCAGCTCAGTTTCAGCAGCTCTCTGCATAACAAATACAGGCATGAGTCGGAAGAACAAAAAGGTCACTTTCAAAAGTTCTCTAAATTTCATCCCCTCATTCAACCTACTTGAACAGTAAGCTCCAACATTGGGTTCTGATTATTCCATTTATTATGTCCTAGAAACTAATATTTTATTTTTGTAAAATTTGTCAGTGCAAGTCCTCCAAAATTGTTTACATCCAAGGTACCTTACGTCGTGAAGAATCTTCTTATCTTTGCTCTTTCTTTTTGGAGTAAAGATGGGAGCGGAAGCACAATTGAATAACTGGTGCTTTAGTGTATATTAATTTAAAAAGTATGATTCCAAACAGCGGGGGACCCCTTGGGATTATCAACCAGCCCCAAACCTCTTTCTTCGACAGGGAATATTCAAGTAGACAAGGAATTACCAACCCAAAGAACAAGTAGCATAACATAATTATGGTGGATATCAAGAAAATGTGTGTCTAGACTGATGTTATGCCTGCATTCATTAAACATGATTAAGGAAAATATTATAACATACTACATACAATACCTTAAGGATATTTGGCATTTATCATAGAAAATAAAGTTACGTTATTAGTATTGGGCATTATTCCTAGGAAACCGGGTCGAAGGGTAGGACGAAGATAATGGAAACATGACGCGCTCCCTTTTAAATCATACATATACATAAGACCTGCTAAAATCGTATATACCTATGTTACTTGAATTTCATACACGACTCATATGCGAGTCCATGAAACAGCCTAGATGAAATTCCTGCATTATGTACTAAACTCTCCCATTGCAAATGAATATAATGGGCTCACAGACCACCATTAAGAGATATACCTTTGAAATGTTTAAAGCTTGACTAAAAAGAACAAAATAATAAAAAAATCTAATGTGTGTTTCTAGAAAGGAAATTTATACTACGCCCTTATACAACCATGGATCTAATTTAAAAAGAGGACCAAATGGTTGAAGAATACCAGATTATTCACTAAAAATTAAGAGCTTTTTAGAAAAAAAACAAGTTATTGAGTTAAGATTAAGGACTCTCATTAGCTCGATTTGGCAGAAATTTCTTTGGACCACAACCCCCAAAAACATAAGTTAGAATCACCAAGGATAACATACCACACACCTTCACTGATCTCTAAGTAGAACTGTAAAAGGCAACATCTTTTGCATATAATCAGTAATTTCTCTTATATCAATCAAAAGTACTGAGCTAATACCTTCCCCTCATAATAACCTTGTAGCACATAATTTGCAACACCAAAGTCTGCAGCAGAGATGTAAACAAATCTTTTAACTCCTGCATACAGAAATAAAGCATATATTAACAACATTGCTTCCACCACTCTAGCATCAACAGCATATTATACAAGTACAGCAGCAAGGCCAAATTTTCCTTTCGGTTTACACAAAAATGCATATTGCAGTTCTTCAGCAAAACTACATTTTTAGTAATTTATCCAAAATTGATACCTAAAAAAGACAATCATCATGTAGACTGAAGATCAGATCTGCGGTGCAAACTGATCAAATGCACATATAGATTAAAGAGTCGAGTGTAGATATATTTTTTGATTTAATAAGGACAACATCAAATAATTATTGGAGTATTTACTATGTACCTCTATTGTAAAAATATCCCGGGAATGTATAAGAACTTCTAATGGTTAAATGATCTAAAAAAGATTGTTACTCCCTCTGTAGCGTGTACCATTGTAGGTGGAACTATTTCTTTATTAGTTTGTTCAAAAAGAATGATGCTTTCCTATATTTGAAAACAATTTAACTTTGAACATCCCATTTTACCCTTAATGGCATGCTTCTATAGTCACAGAAATCTCACGGCATATTTAAGAATTAAGACCACTAGCTCCAAAAAGTCTTCCTTTCTTAAAAACTACGTACCTAATCAAACACCCCTTGACAAATTAAAATGAAGGCAGTATCTTACATTAGTATAGTATACAGGAGATGACAAATCTTACCATTCACAAGCAGGTGATTAATTTATGGCCCTCTAAAACAGAACATACGGCCTAACATTAGAGGTATGAAAAAAGAAGGTTACTAATAGGAGGAAGAGCACAAGCGAATGATTTCTTCTCAAACAGAATAAATCCATGAACAAACGCTTTCTAATCTCACTCGAGAAACCATCAAGTACATAATGCAGTCCATTGTTCAGTACCCCCACACTGTGTCTCACACAAAGCAAGAACTAGATCTACCTTGATAATATACTGGGAATGTACTCTGACCAAAATATAACACCGCAACCAACCAATACATTTTCATAAACTCTTGTCATTCTTGTTAGACAATATCTAACGGTGAAGACGAAGTGAGCAATACAAAAGTTCCAAAACAGAGTCGCGCTCCGTCCATCCCATTTATATTAAGGTCTTTAACTGTACATATAAAACAGTTGCACTGGCTTAGTGCAAATATTTATATAATATATTATTTACCCATAAAAAAAAAAGTTGTTATATAAAACAGTATTATTAACGGAATGATGTCAAACATTTTCATACATCCCAAGATGGGAAGAGTATCGTATCAATAGGGATGAAGGGGTTATATTTTTTTGCAATATGTCTATCGCAATGGTGTAATACAGAAATAGAAACAGATGGAAGTGACTTGCAGCTTTTTCCTGCACAACAAGCATCAATTAGGACTTAACAAATATTCAGGCTTTCTAATGGTCACAAATCATTAATATTTAGTCTGCCATAATCAAGAGGCTAATGTTTAGGATATCTAATGGTCATAAACCACTCAAATTTAGTCCACCATAACCGAATAATGTGTGTCTTGATATTGTCTGAAAAGTGAAATCTTAACCATTCAACAAAAGAGACAAAAGCTTACTTCCAAAGCGAGAATGCCGAGAAAGGAGGCACAAGGAAAAGATACAGTTGAAGGCACGGGGAGAGAATTGGTTCTAAATACATGTTTTGAGCATTAGGATGCACTCATGGTACGTGGAGAAAACTAAATTGACTTTGAAATTATTCACTTCTCTACTGCCAAAACTTCGGAAAAAATGGAAATAATAAGAAAAGAAATTAAGTTCCCTTTGGCAGAAAGGGGAAGGCTCAAAGATAAAAGTAGAAGGGGATGTCCAAACTAAAGGGACTTCCAGAAGGTAAGTTATGTTGTTGTTATCTACTTGTACACACAAGGCAGTAGAAAGGAAGGTAAACTCATGAAATGAATGATCACGCCCTTGAATATGTAGTATGTTTACTAATTGTTGGTCGTTAATCCTATAGCTGCACCAATTTTTCAGCTAACCACTTTGCTTCTGATCAACTATGCTATAAGAATTTATCCAACATGTCCACCGTTATGTTCTGGTGGCGTTGAGACAGAGGTACTAGTTATTAATCACCACACTAAAGAGGATAGGTTCTTTTGCATATCCCGAAAACTATTTTCCTAATAAGGATTTGGGCATCGAATTACATAGACCCAATTTTCCTCCTACTTAGATAGGCTCACAAGAACCAGTCAATTAGATCCACCATACCTCAACTCCACCTACCAAAAGAGATTTGTACTTAAAAAATCAATCATTCTCACAACTCCCATTGGGATGTGTAAAAAAGAGATGACAAGCTTGCTTATTGCAATATGCTCCTCAAAGATAACGAAGACCCTCTTTAACTGTTCAACATCACTTGCAAATGCTACCAACATCAGTCCTTCCAGGCAGTTAACCTACTTTTACCTCCTTGAGGCACCAATAAATAATAAAAATTCAGGTCAACACAAAGCAATCAACTGTACAAGCAGTAGTTTTATGACCAAAGTGGATTCCCAATAGGCAAAACTTTAAAATTAAGGCCTGGGAGAAAATTAAAAAAAAGGAACATGAAACTTGGAAGGTGCTTTAATTGGTAGTAGGGGAAGGACTCCATCCATAGCAATTAATTAAAGACTTCATAACATGACATTATTCTAACATTCAGGTAAAGTTATCTACAGACTGATAACTAAGCTCCTCTTATGGCATTAAGAGACCACATTTTCATGGTTTGGAAAAAACGTATAAAGCTAAATCTCATACCAATATGGATAGGAGCTAGCTAATACCTTCTTCTGAAGCAGCTCTGATGGCATTTATATTCGCTGTCCCGTTGATTTTATACATGTATGAGTTGGAGCCAAACCCACCAACACAAGAAATCTGCAAAAACATTTTGCCTTCGCATAAGAGAGAAAACGACTAGCGCTCTAACTTCTCATATAAATAACATAAGAAGAAGCTGAGAACATAGTAGCTGTTGAGAAGAGCTTCATGAGAATCAGATTGAATCGAATCAGTAACTTTAATGGAAAAAGTATAGACAAATATCTCAAAACCTAAGAGGAGGGAAAACGTACTTTATCACTAAGTCTATTTAATTGAAGCTGTGGATGAAAAGAAATAGATAAGGCTATCCACCAGCACAGGCAAATTCAACTGTTTCTGAATATTGTGAAGCTCTATGAAGTAATGCCTATTCATTGTCAAACCACTAGAGATCCAACTTACTTTCCTTCGTTCACATAGTGAAAATTCCAATTTTGAAGGTAATAAGATAGCAGAGCTGAGGACTAGACTGGTACCAATTACACACCTGCATTAATTGGTCCAATTATTTCTATCAGTGTACCCAATAACCAGCATAGGAGACAAACTCTCACTCTAGTTCAACCAATCTGACCGACTGACTATTTGCATAATATATCTAACTTCCTTACACCCTATTAAACAGAGATACACCAGATAGTCCCTTCACAATGTAGAGAATTGACTCTTCCTATGAATTAACATGCACATAGCTAAGGAGAAGTTTCAATAAGAAAGAGAATCCATCAGCAACAGCCAATGGAATTATATCAGCATCAATGAGGACCTGTGCTGAAACCCCTCGTTTGACCTTCACTAAGAAGCTCTGTACAAACTAGAGTATAAGGAGAACAGGAAGAAGGAGAAAAGACACTACTGCAGTTATGCAGATCATAACCAAATTCACTTTTGTGCAAAACACAGAATCCAAAAAAATCTTTTGAATAAGGTTCAAGAACTCTCGGTCACGTTAGCTGGATCACACGACAAGATGCATGTCGCTATGAGCTCGGGGG